>JALMQS010000074.1:1772933-1812301 GCA_024734495.1 Forficula auricularia | reverse complement strand
TAATTTCCCTACCCCTCCAACCATAAACCCTCCCTAACCCCATTGCAATATTTCAAAAAAAGAAGCAAAATAAACACTTTTTTCATGCACGATTACAATACTTGACCTTACCCTGTATCGTAAAGTAAAAAGAAAAAGGGAAAAGTCGTATCTACAATAGGATTATTAATATAACAATATAAGATATGTGTCAAGTTTCAACTTTCTTTCTCAAACTGTTTTCAGACAAAGAATTGTCAAATTGCGAAAATTTGCAAGGACTGAGTCTTAAATAACTGCACTTTTCCCTCCAATTTATTATTTATTTTTAATTAAGTTTTTTTCTGAGATTTTCAATATGGTTATGCATGAGTGCTTTATTTATATGTAAATGACTTGCAAGCTTAAATATATGATATTTCGCCCAAAAATAACTTCTCACTCAATATAAGGCTGATTTTCTCGGTTGACAGTTGGCATCTGCGTAGCCACCATCTTGCTTGCTATTTTAGATCATTGGTCTCCAAAGTAAGGTGCGCGCACCCCCTGGGGTGTGTTTGTTATTCTGTGGGGGTGCTCGAGAACAAACTCAACTTAGAGCTATCTCTCCGGATAGCTGTTTCACAAAAGAAAACCAGATTCAGCGAGTTAATGAAAAAATAAATAAATAAATACAATTACACTGTTTTCATTTAATGTACTGTAAATTTCATTCCCATCATTTGTTTATTTCAATTTCAATTATTTTGAATTGTATTTAATTTTATTTAACATTTTTGGTGATATAATTTTGTTTTTTGGTCTATTTAAAATGTGATCAAAATATTTCAATATATGGGTCATTTATATTGAAATCGGTCAAAATTTTATCGATTTTGATTTCGCTGATAATCACTAAACTTGTTCACTTTTAGGTAAAAATTGTTGAGAGAGTCCTTTTATTCGGTTATTTTTTTACCAATAAAACAGTCATGAAATACACGTTTTGTGGAAGGCCGCCATACATTAAATCACATAATAATTACAAAAGCAACTTAATTAATGAAACTTAGTTATATTTCGCTTCGGCGGTCATCTTGCTGACCATGGGGCTGCTGGACTCCGTAATGGGTTTGAAAATATATTAATAATTTAAATTTCTTTATTTTAAAATTTTTTATTTATCATGAACTATTAGTGGATTTTAAAATAGTTTTTTTTTATTACTTATTTATTTACAATCCGCTTAAAATATTACATACCTATAGCTTTAAGTAAAATTGATTACATAGAAATGGACTTGAAGGGACGGTCATCCAGTGATGACTTCCCGAATTGAATTTATTTTTCCAGTTAAAAGTTAACATTCGATCTTCTGAATCCAGTACATGAAATTTCTTTCTTCTTCTGATTGTTTCACTGTTGTCCAGAAGAACGATGGCCGATATATTCATGTGATTTTCCAGTTTTCTTTTGTGTTTTAATGAATTGATTGCTTATGACCTCTCTAACTGATGGTACATCAAGATCAATGTGTAGTCTTTCATTTGTAATATTCCAGGGGGCATTTGATATGCCTCTGAGAATTTTCGATTGGGCTCTCTGAATTTTACTCAAGTTAGATTCACTGGCTGTGCCCCAGATTTGACAACCATACAACCATATTGGCTTGGGTATTGACTTGTAAAGTAAAATTTTTGTTTTGAAAGCTAGCTGTGAATTTTTTTCTAACAGCCAATACATTTTTTATATTTAATATTAAGTTCGTTTCTTTTTTAGCCTATATGAATTTTCCATGTAAGACTTGAGTCGAGGTGCAGTCCAAGATACTTTACCGAGTTACTATATGGAATGATTTTGGAATTTAGGAAGATGGTTGGACATGTGATTTTTTTATTATTGAAGGTGATATGAGTATATTTTGTTTCGTGAACGTGGATCTTCCATCTATGAAACTAGTTTTGAATTGTGTCATGTCGTTCTTGTAGTTTATTAGAACCTGTGGCTGGATCCGTGCTTGTTGTGAGAATGGCGCTATCATCGGCGTAAGTCGGTGTCGTCGCGCAAGCCGATTATAATAAGTATATAGATAGATAAATTTATAATTTTTCTCATTAATATATCAAAGAATAATTGATATATTAACGATAATTGTTTTGACCGCGCTTTTTTGAAAAATATATATATCACGAGACTACTGCGGATGTTGGTATTGGAGTCTGCGGAGTCTTAAGTCTGGATTCATGCTAATAGATCAGGCGCTCTGGGCTGGGAGATTGAATATATAACATCTTAGATTTCAAATTCATTTGGTGATCCATCCGAATATCATGCGGGCTATACGCAAAATGACGTTGGATTGTAGCTAAATGGATCACATCTTTTTCTCTTGGTCCAGACTTAAGACTCCGCAGACTCCAATAGCATCATCCGCAGTAGTCTCGTGATATATATATTTTTCAAAAAAGCGCGGTCAAAACAATTATCGTTAATATATCAATTATTCTTTGATATATTAATGAGAAAAAGTAAAAATGTATTTAACATCATTATTTCAAGTTAGAAATATATAAGCTCAGATATTATTTTCACTCAATATTTGACAAAAATCACCTACATTTGATTCACGATTGAATCAAATATAGGAAACATTCGATTATATAGATAGATGTATGAACACATGTATATAATGTATATGTTGTGTACTTGATTAAATAAATGGAAATATAGAATATTGAATATATATGTTATATCTTATATAAGAGCTATTTTAAGAACGTACTTTATAAATAACCCGAGGCGATTCTAGAAAAGCGAAGCCATTAATGAGATTCGAGAAAGCATTCAATGAATATCGAAATGGATGATGCTGAAGAAGGGATGGGCGTCGGCCGTTTAAAGGAAGGAAGTCTTCTGGCTTTATGTGTAAAAAGAGGAGGGAAAAAAGATGCCCAACTCCTATACAAAACAAATTCTTCTCAATTTTGTTTCAAAGACTGCTTGCTGGTCCGAAGATGGGTTGAGGATGGGAGTTCGGAGGGAAACGTCGAAACTAGAAAGGAGCGAATGAAATTTATGGGGCGGTTTGTCTCAATTTTCCATTGGTCCGGACATAGAGACTTCTTTCTTGCAACTTTCTTGCTCACTATTTTGCAATTTCCTCGCCTGGCAGCGATCTCTCATTAAAAATGGATGACCGGAGTTTTTCTCATTTCAAAATGAAGTTCATTCGAAAATCATCAAATTTTTCATCATAATCTTATAGTGTAAATATGTTTCGCTCAATCAATCAATAAGCTCTAAAGAGATTTTATTTATTTATTTATTTATTTTAATTCTATCATCTTTGATTTGGTTATTGAAATATTAATTTATGACTTGAAAAGATATTACACTATGAATTATTTTATCTTCTGCATTTTAATTTACCATAAGTATATGGTATGGGAAATTAGTGTATGTAATTATACAGAAAAAATTAGATTTTTTTAAAAAATATTTACTTTCCAAAGCCTGAGTTCAAAAAAAGTGAATTGTGAAAAATGACCCTATGAGACACGTACACTAAAGATTTATTTTTAATAAAAAAATTTAAGAAATGCTATATTTGTATAAAGATTACATAAATTTTTAAAATCCTGGATTTATATTTATATATAGTCTAATTTATATGTGATTTTTTATTGGTTTTTATTGGGCTTCAAATGGGTATGTGCCTGGTGTATAACCACTTAAAATTATATTCTCTTGAAGTCATATGAATAAAGTTTAATTTGTTTATAATTTGACCATGAAGAGGCGTTACTGTATGTTTAAAATTGCACAGATGATGCTTTAGAGTTTGTTTGTGTGTGTGAGAGAGGGGGTATTGAGTCAACGTGGGGCAAAGGATCAAGAGGAAGCTAGACAAGAACAAACCTCCTATTTCTGTTTTCCAAATCGAATAAGTATTTGGAGGCTCTTCTAAAGGATCGAGCCTTATACAAGTTAAGGATGAATTAGAGCCTTGTATATAGTATAGTATGTAGAGGGTGTATAATATAAATTTGAGACAAATTTTGCAACATACCATAAATCGTATAACTAGTATTCTAAGAAAAGTCAAATCAGCATGAAAAGCAAAAAGTCGATCTGTGTCGTAGGACACCGGATAGGAACGAAGTTCCTTATTATAAAAATATTAATTTTAAGTTCTATTCTAGGTATAAAGAAAAATAATTATTCGGGTATACATTTTTTATTATGATTTTTTTATCGATAAAAAGCAAAGAAACTACTTTATAAAATTATCTTAACACCTTTATTTTATTTACAATGATTTATAAAAATATATAATATATAATAATAATAATATACAAAAAGAAACAGGTATTTATATGAATAATAATAATTAAGCCTAATTATGTTCTATCATAGAAACTATAGCTTTATGGTAACTAAAATAAGATATATATATTTGTGATTCGATTTTTGCCAAATATCTCGAGAAAACAGCATCGATAGTAGTAAGTACTAAAATTAATTACAGTTATTAATGGTAATAATAAATTTATTAAAAATGTATATAATTTTCATACCATACCTTGGATCTTTTGTATTTTTTTCTTTTATTCTTTGTCGATACTCTTGTTGATATTGCCTACTTGTTTTTTTTTTTTTATATTTTTCTCCGATACTGAAATTGATTATAAAATCATTAATTTCTCGTCTGATGTCTACTAACTTTACAGTCGTATTTAAAATTACACTGCAAAATATTATAATATATATAATATACGGTATATAAATTATATACCGTACCTTGTTTTTTTTTTTTTTCACGCTCCCGATACCTTTTTTGGTACTCGGCTTTTTTTTCGTATTTCTTTCCTTCAAAGAAAATAAAATAAAAAAATGTTAAAATTAAATCCATGAGTGCTAATCGAGGGAGGGGATGGAGAGGTGGGTACTGAACAAACTTGTTTGGAAATATTTTTGAATTTGAGAAAAAACAGTATATGAATTTATACAATGTTTTACTCAGTATATTATATAAATATCTAACTAATAGATACTCTAATAATAAATAAATAAATAATCTTAGATATTTTAATAATAATTCATCAAATCCTCGTTGGAAATCAAATTCCAAGGAATTTTTTCTTCTTCTTTAATTTTTATTTCCTTAAATAGAATAAATAAATAATAAATTCAATTAATTAAATAAATAAATAAATTATAGGAATTAGTTATGAAATCAATTAGGGATTCACGGGGATTTTACACATACACCCACGATTAATATATAACGCTTACCTTTAGTAGATTTTTTTTTAATTGATTATTTTCTTCTATTAGCTGGAAATATAATAAATAAATTAGTAGAATTATTGCAATATTCTTTTATTTATTTTCATTTCATTTTCATTTATTTATTAATTAAGTAAGCACACCTTTGTTATTTGTTGCTGAATAACGAAATGTTCTGAATGTTCTGTCTCTGAATTCGATGCCATTTTATTGAATTCTATTATTCTGTCTATTAAATTAATAAAATTTTTAAAGAGGATTATTTCGATAAATAGAAGCAGAGAGGTAGAGGAGGGTAATGAAATAATACCTGTTGAATCGAAAGATTCAACATCGAACAGCATCGATTCCCGACCAGAGCGCAAGCCAGAGGCCCCGCCCCCAGAGTGGCTGAGTGGATGCGCGCGCATGAGCATTGGCTCGCTTGTTTTTATTTAACGTTACGGACACTTTTCACAGACTAGGGTACCACCCCGAGGCGTCCCATAAGTTCACTTCGTTCCAAAAAAAAAAAAAAAAACTATAATAGAAAATATTAAAATGTTCGAGTAAATTCTATACTTCGTCCCGTACACGTGGCTTTGGTTGCTGAGGGTACCGAGTAATTAAAAATTGAAATTGTAAAATATTTTAAAAGGGTAATAAAAATAAAGATAAAATTGAAGACCTCTCCAGAATAAGTTCTGAAACTTCTACAGTTAAATTTTTTATATTTATAGATGCTCCTTTTTAGTTTTAAATATACAAATTAAGAAAACTCAAAAACTAGTTACGATGAGAAGGGTCTGGCTAGATGCAAGGAGGAGTCCAATGGAGATAAGAACGCTTCATCCATTTAATCAATAATAAACATTCCATATTATTCATTTAGAATTACCTAGGAGAATATTAGTATATTCAAATTTCTCTATCTATAATCATGCCATAGACTCTGGAGGCCTAGATGGAGTTTGGTTCAGCCTTCTGTTTGATGTTATATTAATATAAATCGTTTGTATGGTTCTATCTCGTTCAATTATCTTAGGAAATAAGTTATTATCAAAAGCAAGAGAGATTATAAAATAGGTAGCTCGTTTAAGCTTGTATTCATATTCAATAGTTAAATTGCATTTGCTCAATAGGAGTCTAATTAATATTTATATAATGATGCTCCTTGGAGCTCATGCGGTTCACAGGAGTGATTAGATCGAATCGTCTTTGTGGTCAAAGCCCTAAGCTGTAGTCGACTAAGAAAAAAAAAACTCCCATCTTGATAGTACTGGGCATTCAAAGCCGGCCAGCAGCTGATAAAGGAGTAAATCAAATGAGAAACAAGAGATAAGTGACAAAGGAAAATATAGAGAGAATAGTCGGGAGAATGAAGCAACGAATGGACATGAAAAAGATAGACGACCTTCCGTGTGTGTAAGTTTGAAGAATTAGGGACGCGCCCACGGGAAAGATAAAATTCCAACAACAGCGTTTTAAAATGGGCAAATAAACTTTGGAGGTTGGGCTGGGCTGAGTTTTTGAGAGACATCCTAGAGCTTTTCAAACAAATTTCGGTTGAACGCAAACCAAACAATATATAACTTGGGCGAGATGTCGTTTTTCTCCGCCCTCCGTAGATCTAATCCGGCGAGAATTTTGCCGGCCATCAATCTCAGGCGTTCGCTCTCGAGACACTCCAATCGTACGGTTTTTGCTTCACGTTCGCGGATTAGATTTATTTATCTAGATTTGTGTCATTATTAATTTGGTCGTCAAATTATTTATCAGGACGGAGAATAAACGATGTATCATTATTCCGCCCGTCTTTGTTTCAACAAACAAAATATGCTAGAGCATTTTTTATTTGGTTGCCTAATAACAAAAAAAGAAACATCGTGCAAGAGAGAAAGGAAAATTGTATTTTCGTAAATGGACTGTTTTTTTTCTTTTTTTTTTACGGTCAGACACATTGCGCCACTTAGTCTGAGTTGCTTTCTGATGCTGGGCCTTGATAAAGATGCATGGATCAATGGAAATTGCGAATCGCTGGCAGGTAATCGATCCTGGTCCTTTTATATATGAAAGTATATATCTTAGTTCACTTTCCAAGTCGCGTCTGCATGTTTAAACGAAATCCGATAGCCAATGAAGGGCCGCCCTTTGGGCCGTCTGCAAGAATTAATTCACCCGTTGGCTCGGTGCCACAATGGCCTATAGAATGATTGAGTTATGTCAAGGTAAAACTTTAGCCCGAATTGTTGTAACTTTCGATACGCTATACACGAAATATTAATATTTGTTAGAGGGATCCAAAGCAGTTTGCTGATCAAACTTGAAGGGACATTGGATGTTTGTGTGGAAAGTTTGATTATTCCGCTACCCCACTGAATGGGTCTCGCGAGTTTATTAAGTCGTCCATACCATCCACACCCCCCAAGAGAAGAAAGGGGTGGCTTCTCTGCTGTTTCTATTTTCAGGCACGTTCCAGGGGCGATGTGTTTTGCGCGTAGGGAGCTTTCCGCGCTTGACCGCATCGCAGCCCATAATTCACTTCCCCCTCAGCCACATGAGAAGCGGAATCTCTGACATTTGCAGTTGGTCTTGCAGAAAAGATGAACCACCTCCACCTGGCCAAGAGGTGAGAGGTACTCTACAAAATGGACCTACTTTCATTTTTACATTTGAATTAATTTACATAGAACATAACATTTCAACTTGATTATATTAACCTAATAAAACAAACGAAAAATACCCCCCTTATTTAATTTTCCATTATAATATTAAAAAATTGGATTTCTTGATAAAGTCATCAAATTTGCTACTTTCATTATTTAGTATTAAGCGAACAGAGAAATTTTAATTAAATATTAGAGGAAAAACTAAAACCTTTTTCAAAGTTAGACGTTTTCTATAAATTTTGGTGATTGGACAACTTTTTGCCTACAAACAGTTTGATTAGAGGCTGATTTTAATTAATTTATGGTGAGAAATTGAGAACTGAATCCGTTCTATACAGTATTATAGCCCTTCTACACTATGGGCCAGCATGGGGGAAAATTGTTCATCCAAAGTAACCATAGCAACAGTAAATAAAATGGCCAAAGTATGCAATTAATACCAAAAATAACAAACACTGTTTAAATAGCAAAATCGAATTATTATCAAGTAATTTGCTAAGAATGTTTTCGAAATTGTAAGATAACGAAATAATCCATGGGGTGGAGAGTGATCTAAGGCGGATTTACATTTGAAAGTAGCTTTCAAGCCACTGAACTGAATACTAGGCCCACCTGGTAGAGAATCGAAGCCATTTTACTTTACCATACAGGAAGTGTATGGTCATGTATTATAATAAAAAGTGTTGTTTTTTGCTTTGTTTTTTGAAATATCTAAAAAAATTAAGCGAAACCATGGCGTTTTGCTCTACAAAAAAAAACCCTAAAGAGTGAGCATCGAAAAAATTTTATTTTACGAGAATTAATGATTTTGTCGAAATGCCTGTTAGTACGTTAGCAAATTTTGTGTACAGTCTAGCTCAAATACTGTGTGTGAATATCAAAACGAAATTTTACATGTAGATTCTTTATATTGAGATTAAAATCTGATTAGATTTTGTTTGAAGTAGAAACAAAAATTAAGGGGGTTGAAAAAATATCAATATAAGTCGTAGACTGTTTTTTGATCTATTTGTACTAAATTTTGGATATGCACTCTATACGACCTAATAAAAATAACTCACTATGTGAGATTGACCAAAAAGAGGGGGAGGGGGGAAGGGGTTAAAATATTTTTAAACAAAAATCGAATAAAGCTGATATTTCTGATAGAATAGTTTCATAATTAAAAGGAGATATTATTAATTGCTAATGGGCCCAAAATTAAGAGAAGGAGGTTCTTTAGTAAATAATTAAAAATTATTTTATTAAATATTAAATATAAGAGAGGGGCCAGGTGTATGGTAAATCATGTCAATGGCCACATCAGTTTATTGACTTTTATTTTGAACCCCTGTCCCGACTATGGGAACGCCTATTGGGTATACAACCAGAAGTGAAGTAGGGGAGTATGCACGCCTGCCCATGAGGGAGGGAAGCCTTTTAGTACGAATTGGTGAGAATGAAAAAATAAAACTAAGTTTTTAATTTAATTCAGAGACAAAATTTACTCCAATAGATATAGAGTAAAGCTTTTTTAGGCTTCCCTATTTACTAAAAACTTTTTAGTTTATACAGGTACTTCTGTCTGTCTTTCTGTCTGTATATTTGTAGTGTGATCAAGTTTTATAGAGATAGAATTTTAATCTTCTCTGTGTCACGTACTTAGTGAAATTGAAAATACCCGTTCAAGCCACACCGCATTTCGACTAAAACATTTGCGTGCAAATTTTTTTATGTCCATCCCCACAGTTTCTGTAAAATTTGATCACAACCAGTTAATGGATAATGTGTCCAAAATTAAGAGGGGGGTTCTTTTGTAAATAATTAAAAATTATTTTATTAAATATTAAATATAAGAAAGGAACCAGGTATATATTATGGCAAAGTCATGTGGATTGCCACATCAGTTTATTTAATATGTGATTATTTTTTACTTTATCCAATGCGAATGTAATCGGTCTTGCAGCAAGCGTGACTTTAAAGGGTCATCGGATAAAGACTACGTAAACCATGGTCTCAATTGAAGTCACAAATTGTAGTATTCAATTAGGTTGAATTTTAGCACGTGACGGTTTTGCCACAAATTACATGGGATCTCGTCGAGGGGCCAAAAATTGCGATTTTTTCATTTAGTGCGTGCGGATGTATGGATGGATGGATTGATGGATGTTTTCGTTTTTTCCGTCCACGATTTTTACCACACCGTTGCACCGATTGAAATGAAATTGAAAAACTACCATTCTTTTAACAAAATGTCTGATTAGTTTTTGGTGCATATATGCACACAAACATTAGTACTTTTTTAGTTTTTTCTAAATATCTTGAAAATGACTTAACCAATTATGATGAAATTTGATATCCTAATTAAGTACCTTGGGGACAACAAAAAAGATTAAATAAAGTTTTTAGTAAATTATATTTTAAAGTACTTTACTCTAGAGTAAGATAGTACTTTTTTAAATTCTTTATTTTCAATTCATTCAAATTTATTCATTTGATCAGTTTATTATAGCTCATTTAATTAACCTAGCTTAAGTAAGAATGGATAAATTTTGTTGCTTAACAGATCTTTTGTCCGTACATATCCGTACATCGCTTTCTTCATTATCTTTTCATTATTTACTCAAGGTGCATCTTCTCAGGTAAGGGGCATTGTCACTGGTTGATTCACATGCTCGTGCTGACTCTGGGTTGCTCTTTGGCTTGGGAGGTGTTGGCTTTGTTACAGATTATATACTGAGAGAGCTTTGCTCATATATCTACCTTTTTTTTTTTTTTTTTTTTATGATATTGATGAGAGAAGGAGATACACCAGAAGGTGGATCCCCTAAAGGCCTGTATGGGCTGGCCCCTCCATCGTGAAAAGAACAAAGTAGAAGGAAAAGAAGCCGGGATCACGAGCCAATCTCAGAAACTTAGATACAATTCAATATCCAATTTACTAAGGTTTTAGGAGCTTCGAGCAGTGGTAAATTCTCCGCGCGATAAATTAGGTTAAATTTATCTCCCACTTATTATCAATTGTTCTGTATTTTCTTTTGTATCTGTTCTACGAGGCATCTACCTCAGAGCATTGTTCAATAATAAATAAATAAATAAAATATATATTAAGCTTAAAAAATTTTAATTCAATTTTAAGCGATGACTTTTATCTTTTAGTTTCTTGAGTAATTTGTTAAATTATTATTTTTAATCTTACTTTTATTTATTTCAATAATTCATTTAAATATTGATTTTTCCTCATATTTCACATGTTATTTAAATTTTATAAAATTTTTTTTATTAGGTACTCGTTCCGATAGTTTTCTCAGAGATTATACACTGAATAAACAATAATATAACTCAAAGCAAGGAAGATCCACGGGAGGCTGAGGCAAGGGACCGGACAAATGGAATTCATAAAGAAAACCAACGACCAGGCCCTGCACGCCAACACAAACCCACTTTCCGACCAAGCCGAGAAGCCATGAAGTGTAATTTTCTAAGGGAGAAACACTTTTTGGCAGTTATTTACAAATAACATCTACGGCTAGAGAAGTTTCACTTCCCCCGTGAGTTTATGTGGATAAGGCTCACACATTTTTTTTCTGATTTTCCATTAATCAGCTCTGTAATTAGAAATCCTAAAATCTAAACAGTTTTTTTTTATAATTGAGTTATATGTAAACGTTTTAGCACTAGTCGAACAATTTACAAGCTTCCGTTTTAAGTTAACATGGGTGTCATAATCAGAACATCCACACACAAGAGACACAAAATAATTATGTTTCTATTGTAAATTTTTTTTTCATGTTTCAGACATTTGTACACATGAGGAAGCAAAGAAAAAAACGTTCAAATAAAAGTGTGTTTGTTGCCATAAAGGTTTTATTCAGTAATTTTTTTGAAGTACGTAAGTTTTTATATTAAGCAAGAAATATCAGTAATAAAAACAATTGTTTAATCCAAATTTTAAAATTTAATATAATTTTACTTAGACTAATAGTTACCTACTTTCCTACTTACTATTTTATATACATAATTAGGTAATTTTCAAAGATAAATCTGACTGTTGGTTTGAGTAGTTTGATATCCTCGATAAAACTAGGAAAGAAGCTCAGAGAAAGCTCGTTCTAGTGTCTCAATGTTTGTATTTACAAAATTAAGTACTCAGTTTACTGCATTTGGTTCGAGAATTGAGTTCCAATTTAAATGCTACATTTCAATATTTTTTTTTTCTTTTTTTTCTAATTTTCATAAATGTAGCATTTATTTTGGGACAAATTGTTCGAGGCAACATTTTGTAACTAATTTGGCATGTATGCTGTACTTAATGAGGAAGTACTTGTCAAACTAATATTGATGACGAGCTTTTCGTGCGTGCCTTCGGCACGCCCTCGAAGCTCGGCCCTCCGGGCTGGTACCCTGGCGGGCGTCGTCTCGGTCCAAAAATTGTATTCCTCTTAAAAAACCACACACCAAATGTATACCTATAAACTCCCAAAAATAGATAGTTTCTTAAAAGTTTATCCTCATTTTCGTCCTGACACAGCTACAGAAATGAGGCTCTAGATATGAATCTGGAAGTATTTTTTTTTCTATGATCTACAGCATTGTGATATTTTTGGTGTGGAAATAGATTTATTTAAATAAGTGTGATCGTGTGAGGAGGAAAATTATACTATATCATTTTTTTTAAAATTTGGGATAGATAATAGATATAAGGCTCCAAATATTTAAAAGAGATCAGGTGATGTTTGTATGACAGGCTGCTCCACTATTGCCATGAGAAACTCGGGCATGAGTGTCTTAAGTCGTTCAATTTTGTAAAAATCAAAAAATAAGAATAACAAAATTTAGATTTTTAAAAAATTATAAAAAAGTGGAAAAGTATTAAAAAATAAACAAATAATATATAAAATATAAATCAAATAAGATGTGATTAATTTCTTCTTCTGTGCGCAAAGAAAAGCGAATTGAATATTTAATTTTTGAGTGGTGAGGGGGGCAGGGAGGAATAATTATCAATATATTTAATGTTTCTTAATTTAAAATCAATTGGAGTCTTTCATTTCAAAATTCAAGTTCAAATTACAATTATATTTCAAATTTGCCGCAAATATACCGACGGCATCAGTGCTCCCTGTCGGCAGCATTACGTTAGCGTTGATGCAAATTAAGCTGGGCTGTTATATATAATTACTAATTAGATTTTAGAAAAAGGCAAAATTTTGGCAAAAAAGTTTGTATTGATAAGCTTCAACTTTACACTGATTTTTATGTATCTATGCCGAATAATTTATCGGTCAGAAAAATTACCAGATCACTAAAATTTGGAGAGTGTAGAACGAGTCATGAAAAAAGTTTCCCTCCTTATAAAATTACTAATAAAATTAATATTAATAGAATAATATTATCGGGATTAATTACAGTGGGCCAATATTTCAAAGAAAGTGAGATTACTTCCAAATGTTGACTTTTCTGAGCAAATATTAAGTTCCCTCCGCCATTAAGGGAGCGAGCGTTGACGCGTGCCTCGCGGTCAATTTAACAAAATGTTGATTCAAGCCAAGGGGCGTAACAGCACCAGGCTTTGCATCCATCTCTCTTGGAGCTCTAGCTTCCCATTTCAAGGATGTTTACCCATCTTCTAATCGAATCGAATTCAAAGGCGTACCTCGCTGTCGACACGACTCATTGCATACTGGATCGCGAAATAGCATCCCGATGGATATAAATGGGTGCAGAGAATCTGGGTCGGGTTTCTCTATTCTTTGACCAAGTGCAAAAGAATCTCTGCTTCTCATTTGAAATTTTTGGCCGTCCTTTTTCTAGGTGTAATCATGGCAGGAATCCAATAAGGTTTCGAGGGACAATGAAACGCTTTTACGGTCATTCAAATGAACCGACAATTGATCTCCTTGATTCGACAAATATAAGGTCGTTCTCAGTATAAGTGCTCTCTCTCTCTCTCTGTCACTCTTTATCAAGTTTATTCTGATGGCTTGGAAACCTTACGCTTATCAAGATTAAAATTTTCAACAAAAATATACAAATAAATGCATCAAATAAAATAATAATAACTTAAAAATAAAATAAAATCCACTAAAAGGTATAAAATAATTATCTTATTTAGTTACAACTAAACGACGAAATATTAACATGAAATTACTTTTTGAAGTCGGTGCCAAACAAACTATACCTATAAGCGAGCGTACCCGCCAAAAGTACTAAGTAAGATCAGTCGAGTGTATATGAAGTTAGCACCGTCTTCAAAAAAGTAATTTCATGTTAATATTTCGTCGTTTTCAGTTGTAACTAAATAAGATAATTATTTTATACCTTTTAGTATATTTTACTTGATTTTTAAGTTATTATTATTTAATTTGCTACTTAATTTTTTTGAAGTCAATTTTATTTTTTTTATAAAAATTATTTTTATTTTTCTTTTATAGATGTTAATAATAGTACTCCAAAATAATTCCTTGCATGCATCTCGTAAGGGTAATGAATCAGAAAATATTTAATAAATCTAATTCATAAATATAAAGTCGTTTAGTTGTAACTAAATAAGATAATTATTTTATACCTTTTAGTATATTTTATTTGATTTTTAAGTTATTATTATTTTATTTGTTGCATTTAATTTTTTTGAAGTCGGTTTTATTTTTTTTTATAAAAATTATTTTTATTTTTCTTTTTAGTGATGTTATTAATAGTGACTTAAAATAATTCCTTGCATGCATCTCGTAAGGGTAATGAATCAGAAAATGATAATAAAATTCAATTCATAAATATAAAAATTCTCTCGAAACGTTTGCGGGTTTTAAATAAATTTTTAAGATTTTTTATAAAAGATTTTATTTATCATAATTTCGATTATTTGGTCATAAGAATTGGAGATTTACGTTATTGTCTCATTGATGATATCTTCAGAACTTGACTAAATTAATATAGTACTACCCCTATGGTACCCTCTTTCCAATAAAAAAAGAATCATTAAAATCGGTTCATCATCAAAGAAGTTATGCCTGAACAAACAAATCAAAAAAGGTCCATTTCCAATGAAAAAAAAACGAGACCAATCGGAAACTAGACTGAACCCAATTCAAAAAAATCATCAAAAGCGGTTGACAATCGGAAAAGATATGAGGTAACATAACACAAAAAAAAATTCAGTCGAATTGAGAACCTCCTCCTTTTTTGAAGTCGGTTAATAAATAAATTTGAATTTATAAATTAAAGAGGCCTTGATAAATAATGAATCAAACAAAAATTTCTTTACATCTAAGTATTTTTAGAGTCCTAAAGAAAACAATCTTATTTGTCAGCACTTTTTGACTAGCTGACTTTGATTTAAAATAAAAAAGAAAGGATAAAATAAAATATCAAAGAGGAAATTTTTTAAAAAGATTGTTTAGTTATATACAAGGCCACCGAGAGTTTATCAGGGTCCCGGGGTTGAATCTTATTGCTCCCCCCTCCCTTGAATAAATATTTGTTTGTCAGAGAGCATGGTGTTGGTTCGAGGTCAAACATATTCATAAAATTAAAATTAGACTACTAGGTAGGTTTCACAAATAATAGAAATAGTCAATCAATGTAAACTCCTGAAGATGGGATCGAGGTCGAAATATATTTATTGAGTTTTCATAAACAATTTTTTTTTCATTTCTGAAACGTACCTAATACTTATAGCCAGATTTTAATTTTTTTTTCTATATAAATATAAATATTTATTAAATTCTAAAAAAATGTTAATTTGTTGAGTCTCTGTCCCTCCCCTATCGGCACTTCTGGTTATATATTATATATAGGCGAGGGGTGAACCGCGACCTAATATGCTGTACACCTACTTCCACTTGTAGTTCCAAATATTTCCAAGTACCTACTTCCAAATATTTTCAAGCACTTCCAAATAATTCCAAGTACTTCCAAATATTCCCAAGCACTTCCAAATATTTCCAAGTACTTCCAAATATTTCCAAATACTTCCAAAATACTTCCAAAGAGGTGTACACCTACTTTTAATCGCGGATCACCCCTCGTATATAGGTATATACTAGTATTTCAGATTTTAGTGTTAGGTATTGACTATTTTTACTTTAATTTTCCTACCAAATAACTTTGCCAGTTTGGATTTTTGGCATTTGTAAACAGTAATTAGTAATAATAATTTGCAGTTGATCTAAATTTAAGATGAAATATAAAAAATGTATCAGATTAAGTCAAATAGAAAATTAGGTTATTTGTGGTATTCCTCTCAATAGAATGCACAGCTTTTATTAATAAATGGCATTAACATTTTTGAAACATGAATTACTTATTTAACCTGTACTTATAAAGAGGAAATGAAAACCAAGATTATAATATTTTCTCCAGAAAATAAATGTTGTACTTTCACAGTATTGAAACATGTGGTATCAGATGGAGGCGAGTGGTTGCATCAAACCAGTCTTAGGCTGAAAATTCTTTGATGATCTTTATGATAAATTTTATTAAAAATTGTCCGAAATGAATTACGAGTAATGTAAATGTGTCCTTTCTTAGTGATCGTCTTTTCTCCTTAATAAAGTTATGAAACGTAGATTCCATTTTGTTTCTCTATGAAATAACCTTTATAAGAAAACGAAAGAAATTTCTTTAGCTCACAGTTTTTATTCATATATAAAATTGAATTAAAATCTGAAGAAAAGATTTCTGGCTTCATTAGATTTGACAGGGTATCCTTTAAAATGTGAAACATGTTTTCTAAATAATTGTTCTCCAGCAGAGTTTCACTTTATTAAGCAAAGTGGCTGCTTGATTTAAAGCACATCAATCACAGCAGTAAGTCGATGACAGTCGCTCTTTGCTCTTTATTAAATTACAAACATCATCTATTCGGAATAAAAGACCAGTTTTCAACAATTCGAGGGCAAAAGGACTCAAGACTTCCCCCCCCCCATTCGCACCCCCTTGAAAATGGAAATGCTTTTTGAATGGCTGCACCAAAGCACCGGTTATCTTTGTTTGAAGGAGAACGGTAACAGTGAATTAGAGCGACTGAATACCCAGTTCCAGGGCCGTCATGGCCAGATGTCGTTAGTTTATTCGCTTTTACCACCATTCCGCCCCCAGCCCTGAATGTATCAACCACACAGGTCGAAGAATTCCCGTCATCAACTGCTCCAATGTTAACGCACTAATAATAACTATTTGAAGGGCGTTGTTTGGTATTCAACCTCGCTCAACTCCAAATGATGCCTCCAAAAACTGTTATTAAAACGTAGCGCGATAAAAGGGACTTTGTCACTTGCTACACATTGTCATGATGAATAACTTTTTTTAATATAACCCATACACCCTAAATAATTCCCACCCACAATGAGTTTTAATTGTAAATCTCCCATCGTGAAAAGATAATGACGCGTAATTCCGATTTTTCATGAAGCCAAGGGATAGGGAAAACATAAATCATTTGATCTAGTATTGTATATAAAATGGCTCCAATGATTCAAAACGAACCCTATTAATTAAATATAAATAATTTATCTGAAATGATTGTAATAGAAAATAATGAATCACACCTTGAATGCTTGTCGTCATATTTATAAAAATTTAGTTGAAATGATAAAAAAAAAACATTGTTCCGTTTAAAATGATATTTTGTTGATGTTACTTGAATTAGTGAGTATTGTTTTTCTGTAAGAAATGTATGAAAATATAGGAGGGGCTAATCAAGTATTATATAAGAAAATGTGTGAAAATTATTTTACACCCCCCCCCCCCATTATCCAAAATGCGAAGTATGGGCACAGGCAGCAAGCGCACTCCCAACGTGTCCTCAGCAACACTACGGAACCCATGGACTCAATTGAGGTCACAAATTGGAGTATTCACGAGATTTAATTTTAGCATGTGGCGGTTTTGCCAAAAGTTACCTGGAATCGTCGAGAGGTCAAAAGTGCCATTTTTGGAAGTGCGTGCGGATGGATGGATGGATGAATGGATGGATGGATGGATGGATGTTATCGTTTTTTTCGTCCACGTGGTTTTTCCACACCTTTGCACCGATTGAAATGAAATTGAAAACCTACCATCATTTTAACAAAATGAAGCGCCGATTAGTTTTTAAGTTAATATCGCCCACAAATATTTTGCATTATTATTAAACATTATTTATTTCAGTACTTTTTTAGTTTTTTCAAATATCTTGAAAATCGCTTAACCAATTTTTGATGAAATTTAATATCCTAATTAAGCCTTAAAAGGTTAAATAAAGTTTTTAGTAAAAATTATATTTTAAAGTACTTTACTCTAAGGTAAGATTTTTGAATTCTTTAAAATTTATTCATTTGATCTGTTTATGGTAATATAGGACTCATTTAACTTAGCTAAGTAAGAGTGGATAGGCTTTTCTCTGTGAAATGCTAAAAATAGCGATTGATTCTCAACTAGTACTTGAGGAATAACCATTCTATATTGGATTTTTGACGTTTCGGGTTTTATTGGTAACCATTGCTGAAGATATAGAGGAATCGACTTAAAATCAAAAATAGCAATTGATTCTCATCTAGTACTTGAGGAATAACCATTTTATATTGTATTTTTGACGTTTCGGTTTTTATTGGTAACCATTGCTGTAGACATGGAGGAATCGACTTAAAATCAAAAATAGTAATCGATTCTCATATAATACTCGAGGAATAACAATTTAACATTAGATTTTTGACCCTTCGAATATTATTGGTAACCATTGCTGAAGACATGGAGGAAACGGCTTAAAATCAAAAATAACGATCAATTCTTATCTAATACTAGAGGAATAACCTTATTGCATTCCATTTTTGATGTTTTGACTATTAATGGCAACCTCTATTGAAAACGTGGAAGAATCGACTTAAAATCAAAGACTAAATTCTTTTTTGGTAAACAACTCAAGTTTGAGTTTTAGTATTTTTGATTTTAAGTCTATTCTTCCACGTTTTCAATAGAGGTTGTCATTAATAGTCAAAACATCAAAAATGGAATGCAATAAGCTTATTCCTCTAGTATTAGATAAGAATTGATCGTTATTTTTGATTTTAAGCCGTTTCCTCCATGTCTTCAGCAATGGTTACCAATAATATTCGAAGCGTCAAAAATCTAATGTAAAATTGTTATTCCTTGAGTATTATATGAGAATCGATGGCTATTTTTAAATTTAAGTCGATTCCTCCATGTCTTCAGCAATGGTTACTAATAATAACCGAAACGTCAAAAATCCAATATAGAATGGTTATTCCTCAAGTACTAGATGAGAATCAATCGCTATTTTTGAATTAAAGTCAACATGAACTGCAAATTGCAAGTGATATCTGATTAATAATAAAGGAATAAACATATTATTTTTTTATTGTTAAAGGATAAATAATTAATATATCCAGTACACACCAAGCCAGCAAAACATATTAATATTTCAAATGAATTTGGATAAAGTTTAGCAACGATCCGTTGCAGTTTATTTTTTCTTTTCTAGAGAAATACAAGAAAAAGCTGCTAAGTGCATGTGGAATAGAAGTTTCCGTATTTTTAACTTCCAAAAAAGTTCAAATATCGATTTCGTTCTTATGTGTCGTTTCTAAGGATGAAAGAATGAGGGAATTTATGTAATTTGTTTATAATTTAAATCAAGTTTAAGCACTAAATTTGTATGTCCTTACTTAAATGGTTTTGTGAATATTTCAGAGAGGTGGTGGTTAATTAATAATAAACTTAAATATAAAATAAATTCTTCATTTATTTATGCCTATATTATAACATTGATTTAATACCTGAATGAAATCATTCCAGAAATGATGTTTTGAAATGATGAACCAGTAGTTTTAAAGCTAGAAAGACCAATTTCTGATTAGCTACCTCTATTGGAAATAAAAATATTTTAGTACAAGAACAAACTTTCTTCGACTTTTCGTTCTTAAATTATCGTATTATCTGAATCCAGACAGAGAGACAAAATGATTTTTCTCATAGAGTGAGCAAAATAGAAAAAATGAAAATTTTCCCTTGAATCTAATACTATGTTAATAGAAGTAAAAATCGGTTTGCCTAAAGCAGAGCTTCTTAAACTTTTTTCATTCGAGACGCAATTTTGATTGAGAAAATTTTTGTTACCCAAGATTATATCTTATTATATTAAACGAGGAAATCGTGTATATATATTTCCAATCGGGTTCTCGAAAACGGCTTTAACAATTTGGATGAAATTCATGGGTTAGGAGGGTTTTGTGTTGGGGATTCGATCTGTCACGGTCTCATCTTCGGCTAAGTTTTCACTAAAAATTACTGGTACCTTCTACAGTTTTGAAATAAATTAATCTTTTAAGATATTCAAATTTAATATGCCTATATCTAAATATGATTACAACACTGACACTGGACTCGGTGCGCTGCTTGCAGTTTCGGTCAATTAAAAGGGTGAGATAGGACACACACTGGGATAGGATTTCAACGAGATTAAAATTAAAATTAATAAATTCTCTAAGTTCACTATAACAATGAGTTAATTTTTATCTGAATTCAAGACTAAAAATTTATAAAATATGTTCTAGTTTTTAGTGAGAAATATTTATTTATTATGTAATTGGATGTTTATGAAAGCAGTCCACGGTGGTTGTAAAAAATAAGACTATAGAGGTTTTATTATTTTACATTTATTTGTTAAACCGACGTTTCGGAGATTTATTCTCTCCTTCTTCAGGGTCTATATAATTGAGGGGAAGACGAACATTAATTAGTATTGGGATTTTCACAAATCATTCATAATATAAAAACCATATATACAAAACAAAAATAATAATCATAAATCTACTTACAACAAAAAGTCAATGAAAGTAGTTCAAAAAATAGTTACTTTCTGTCTCCTTTGACAATGCCAAAAAAACATTATAAAAATTCTTTTTCATCTCGAATAGAAAACAGTAAAAAGCAATTGATGATCCATATGTTAATGAGATATATATAAATGAATGAATGTATAACATGTCCCCACCAATCATTGGATGCGCAGAATATCGTTGCGCATATCGGTATAGTTGTTGGTTTTTTTTTTTAAATTTATATTACAATTATTTACAAAATTTATAAATATGGTCATTATCAGTCCCAAAATTTTTACAAAATATATACAAAGTTCTTTTTTTTTTTTTTTTTTTTCCTTTTAAAAAACATAGTTCGGAACGTCATTAATATATTTACATATTATTAATATTTTTTTTTTTTTTTTTTTTTTTTTAAATTAAATTCGTCACAGGAGTTTTAAATTATTAATCAAGCCATCCCAGCAAATACCGTGGACTGCTTTCATCAACATCCAATTACATATTTATACCAGTCCGTCTCCTAAAGAAAATCTCCATCAATTTATTTATTATTATTCTTTTAGATCAAAAGTAAAACCCCACCCTCAGGGCCAAGGTTTGCCAATGATAAAGCTTTAGTTCAACAGCTAGTATATAATATAAATTGAAGAAATTGAAATAATATTTTAAATATCGAAACTTTCTTTCGATATTCGTAATCGGGAGGATTCTGCATTGATCCATATACGTATTATCATATGTTCAATATTTTTTTTATTGGATTTAACCAACAAAATAATAATATTATTCTAGATCAACAATTTAATTTCAGAAACTGAAATAAATTTATTTGAATGTTCTAAAATAAACGTTTATAAAAATCTGTAAAAAATATTCGACTATCAAAAAAAGCCAAGGAATAAAAAGAAATATCCAAAAGAATGAAGTTTCAGCCTCCCGATATAGCTATATTATATAGTTTATGCAATCGTAAAATTTGACGTGGCCTCGTGCCAACATGGCCGATCCAAAGAAAAGTGGATCAAGAAGCGAAGAACACTTTCTGCTTGATTTGTTTGTCCAAATGAAAAGGACTTTTTCAAAAAACATAGAAAAACTCGTATGTAAAATCAATTTACTTTTTCAATTCGATTCGTGATAGAAGAGTCTACACAACACATTAACGACAAAAAAAAAAAACGAAAAAAACAATAACAATAAATATACTCAAAGAAAGTGGTAAATATTACAGATAGATAAAATAAAATGTAGTTAGATATTGAATGGAGGAAGAGACGAAATGCTTACATATTCTTGAGGTCCAGAGGTGTCATCACTTATGATTGGATTCACAGGAACAGTTCGTGAGGAAAACTTGAATCGAGTTTTTCCCTCGGGAAATAAAGTAAAAAACGCACTCATTGCAAATGTCATTCCTTCTCTCTGGCCGTCTCTTGTAATCATTTATGAGACACTCAGGCTTTTTGTCAAACGTTATGTATGTTTATTAACTAGGAATTTTGATTTTTTAAATATAATAAATTATAAATAAAAAGTCTTAATTTATATACAAGACTATTCAAGGACACTTGAAAATACAGTAATTTATTAATTGTAGAGAATAAGGATTAGGTAGATTACAAATAATGTTTTTTATGTATTCAGTTCCTCATCATTCCCCAAATATCTAGCTACACGTTAATCTAATTTATCTCAAACCAGTTGTAACTGATTTGTTTCTTTATTTCAGGGATACTTGCAGCAAAAGGAGGGACAAATACTTGAACTTGAATGTAGGCACGTGGGATTAGGTCCAGAGAACAAAGTGACAAGAAGAGTATCTTAGGTATATGCAACTTCATTTCACACTCGATCCATCATTGCAGTTAATGCTGATGCTTTTACAGTTCCCGAGAAAATGGGGTATGATTCTTTTCTGTTTCATTATGTAATCAGCACCGTTCTCGTTCGATTGTAGTATCAACCAAATATTATTACGTTAGTGACTTCTTCAAAAAAGAGCTGACCGTTAAACTCAAATATAGTTTCTACATCCACTTTGATAGAGTAAGTCACAAAGAATATTTGAGTGTCTTTATCCAACAATGCCTCTACAAATGTTATGTTCCATGACCTGCTCACTAAAAAATATTAAAACTATTAACCTTACGGCAAATTTTATTAAAAGCAAAGTTTTAGGGGATGTAATTTCTGACAACTTTTGTTTAAAAAAAGTTTCCCAAAAAACCACCCAAAAGGGGGGGGGGGGGTGTAAATTTTTGCCCTTGGAGCAAACTCAATCAAATTTTGTATGCATAATCTGTGGGCCTCTAGAGAGCTAGAAATGCAAAAACTAACCACCCAAAATGGGGAGGAGGGTCAAAAAATGAAAATTCTTGGTCTTGGACCAAACTCAACCAAATTTTGTATACTAAATCTGTGGGTCACTAAAAGGCTAGAAATACAAAAACTGGGAGCTGGTGGTGGGTGCGGGGGTGGAGTGATGGTGCGGAGGTGAGGTGGGGTGCGTGGGTGGAATGGAGTGGGGGTAGGTTAGTGAATGGGGTGCGGGGGTGGTATGAGGCTCCGGAGGGTCCGGGGGGTCAGGGGGGCGTAGCGTGGTGGGGGTCCCCGGTGGTATAGGGTGGAGTAGAGGGTTCAGATGAGGGTCCAGAGGCGCAGTGGGGTGGGGCGGGGCGGGGGTTGGGCACGGGTGCATGTCTGCTTAGTCATTTTTAATATGACTCGCAAGATTTTACCCGTTATTAAGTTTTAAAATAATCCAGACAGCTGTGAGAAGAGTGTGATATTCGTCTACTAAAACTAGGTTCATTATGAATTGGCGTGAATCATCG
The DNA here is from genome assembly GCA_024734495.1 of Forficula auricularia. NCBI lineage: Eukaryota > Metazoa > Arthropoda > Insecta > Dermaptera > Forficulidae > Forficula > Forficula auricularia. The sequence continues at coordinate 1,788,772 of JALMQS010000074.1, read as the reverse complement.
TAAAAGTTAACGCTCTATATATGTATACTTCCGTTCACAATAAATATTTTAAACTCAAGTATTAATATACAAGAACGACAACTTCCACGCCAAATGATTATGAACCTAGCCTAACATTGCCCGTAGCGTGCGACGTGACTTAGAACCTGGGCCTCCAAATATATTCTCCCGCCTGTTTCAGACACTTCTACACTAAACTTATTAAGATGAAGGATCCTCTTTCTCTTAGACGTAATTGTATAATTTATCTCACTAATAAATAATTTTCTCTAAAATGATAATATTTATTTGTTTGTTCAAATAAAATTACTTTACTTAACCACTTATGGTAGATTTCCAGAAATTTCCAATTTAATGTATTTCAATGTTTAATAAAGAATAAATATTGATTTAGAATAAGAACAGCTAAATGATACACTCCAAATCGCTCTTTATTATCCATTTAAAATTAAAACTTGACTGCGAATGATTCGCAGCTGAAAATTTACAGAATGTTTTAATATCACATTTTGAATTGACTTTTAATGTCTTTAAAGATAGATTTAGAACAGATCTAAGTTTTTTTTTATTATCTATTTTGTAGTAATTTATATAGGGTAAATAATATTTGAAATGCTGAATCCATCAGCTCCCATATTAGCACTAAAATTAAGCAACATAGACCGCGGTTAGATCTTTAATGCATGACCATCTACACTAGATTCTATTGACATAAAAACATAGCAGTTTGGATATCGTTGTACTACTTGAAATTCCATCAGAGTTGATTTGTAGGACCAAAAAGGCACATTGGAAGTTGTCATTCCTTTTGTTTTCGCTTATGGCACTTAAAGATATAGGACTTTGCTTAATAATATATATTTACCTTCTGCCAATACTATAATATATGTATTCTTAAGAAGTAAAGCCTTAACATTTTAGCAAAAGGGTCACAACAGTCATCTGAATTTCTTATTCAATTCTACCTATTCTTTACTCGTATATGTAATTTTGTGGGTGTTATACATGTCAGTGATTTCGCCTTAAAGGATATTCATTCGACCGGACTGCTTTTTGGCACATGGGTTCAATTCTCAAGGGGTTGAATATAACCCTTCTAAAATATAAAAAAATTTACTATAACAACTCAAATTGAGGAAAAGACCATCTCGTGATTTTTCAAAGTTATATTATATATTGTTATATGAAAGAATTTTATGTGAAAACTTTTAATAATTTATTCTGTTTAAAATTTGTTTCAAACAGATGTTATAAAATCAAATAATAGTGTAGTATGAATATTATTATGTTCATTTCTGTGAAGCTTGCTAATAAGTCTTCTCGTTTCAAATGAAAAACATGAGAGATCACTTTGTTATTTATGTTTGGTATTAAAAAAAAAATTCTCTGCTCCTCGTCTCTTAATTAATTAAAGTAAGGAAGGATTTTTAGTCAGGGTACTAAATATTACTTTGTAAACGAGGCAAATTAATTGTTTTATTACTCATCCTTAAAAATAAATTATACCCCTACATGATAAACAAGTGAACAGATTAAAGAATAAATTGTTTTTAACTTCATGTAATATTTATTTATTTTGCCATTCCTGATTTGAATGTTTTTTTTTAATCTTTATTTTTCTCTCCTGAGTAGAGCAACTTTATAAATATCCTCGTCATAAGAATTTTAGAAAGGATTAGGTGGAGCATTGTACATAAAAGGTTGGGAAAGACTGAACTAAATAAAAAAATTGCTCTTTTGAGGCTCTGGACGAGGTCCCTCTAATTTTTAGCAAAATCGTCAGTTTCTAAAATTTAATAAATGAATAGTACATTTTGTGACTGTGTTTGAGATCATGGATTCCGTAGTCTTTACCTGATGACTCTTTGAAGTCGCGTTACGGTTTGGATAACTTTTGAAAGGCAGGCGAAGAGACTCGAGTAAAAAAAAATTTGCTAAAAAAAGCAATGGCAATCATTATTTACTCTGGTCGATTTCGTTTACTTGCAATGTTTGATAAAATTCCATATATGTATTTTAATATTCTACTATTAAAATAACCAAAAAGACTGGAAATTTCGAATTGTAAATTTACTCTGCTCGGTAAGTAATATTTCATTCCTTGGAGGCGTTTGTTTTTGTTCAAGCTATCCTCCTTTTTAATCTCAAATAAAATCATTTCTATTTACCAATTCCTCTTCCGAGAGTCGAAATAAATCTTGGAATAAAACTTCTAAAGAGACTCTATATGCAAATGCTGTTCATAAAACGTGAAGTGGTTGAGCTGACATGGGCTGGGCGCTGGGCTTGGAGACCCCCGGGGTCTTACTTGCAGTGTTTGCCAGCTCGACCACAAGTGGGGCCCATTATTGGGGCCCCAGGGTTAATTAACCGATCGTGGCAGTTAGCCGACCCAAGTCGTGGCTTACGGTAGCCGGAGATAAGGCCACGCTTCATCGATCTAGCTTTCCTTCTCGCCAATGGACCAAAAGCTCTAGGTTCATTTCAAGAGTAGAAACGACTCAGTGTCCGACACAAAAAGATGTCCATTTTCTTTAAACTTTCTGCCAAGACATTCATCTCCTTTCTTCTTGGATGATGTACTCAGATATTGCAATTTATTATTACCCTAACAACATGTTTAAGACTTCAGATTTTTTCTACTAATAGAATCAATAATATATACCTGTATTTCAGTGGCGTGCGGTCCATGAATGCAGTGGATGCGGCGCATCCCTCAAATATCAAAATGTCAAGAGTATTTTCGATGTTATATTTGAAAATTTGTAAAATTTTAAAATCACTTTTAATAATTACTATACAACTAATTGATTTAAAGTTATATAAAATTTAAAATTTACCTAACTTTTTAACGTTAGCAAATTTAAAGAATATGAAAAAAATATCCCACATTTCCTATTTTAATCAATTCAGCTTTTTTGTGGATAATACATTGATTTTATGAGGTTAAAAAGTGAATTAATTTATATGTACTCATCCCAAGACTTTCATTTAAAATCTATAAATTTCATTAAAAAAACTAAAAGATGTTTGGGCAAAAGAATTTGCTTTAATGAAGTCCAATTGAATAATTCTTCTCTCTATATATAACAAGAATCGTTTTGGTCCGAGTGCAAAAGCCCATTCCAAGAATAATAGAAATTAAGAAATTAATAACAAATAGTCTGAAACAGGTTTGATCTTGTATTTGTCATTCTTGCAATATACCTTAGCTCTAAAGAAAAAGAGATACTTCTATCCACGCTCTTTTTAGTTATTTTCATTAGATCAGATTTTAATTAAAGAATCGCTCACCAGAAGCTCAAATAATAATAAAGTAGTACCAAGAACTAATAGCTATTTACAGGTTTAATTTCTGACACTCCATACCACAATTTCAGATGAATTGCTTTAAAATATTAACAATTATATAAATGTAAATATTTTATTAATTGGATTCGAAGATTTTTAAATTAATAATTTTTAAGAAAAAAATAAAACCGACTTCAAAAAATTAAATTCAACAAATAATATACACTAAAAGGTATAAAATAATTATTATCTTATTTAGTTACAATTAAACTACGAAATATTAACATGAAATTACTTTTTGAAGTCGGTGCCAAACAAACCATACCTATAAGCGAGCGTACCCGCCAAACGTACTAAATAAGATCCGTCGAGTGCGATTCATAAAAGGTATATGTTTGGCACCGTCTTCAAAAAGTAATTTCATGTTAATATTTCGTAGTTTAGTTGTAACTAAATAAGATAATAATTATTTTATACCTTTTAGTGTATTTTATTTGTTGCATTTAATTTTTTTGAAGTCGGTTTTATTTTTTTCTTAAAAATTATTTTTATTTTTCTCTTTTTAGTGATGTTATTAATAGTGATCATATCATCAGAACTTGACCAAATTAATATGGCACCATCCCTAAGATAACCCCTTTCCAATAAAAAAAGAATCATCGAAATCAGTTAATAAACAAAGAAGTTAGGCCAGAACAAACCTATCAAAAAAGGTCTAATACCTATGAAAAAAATGGAATTAATCGGAAAGTAGACTGAACCCAAAGCAATTTTTTTTTTCAAAATCGGTTCACAATTAGTGGAGATATGAGGTAACATAGGCACAAAAAAAAAAATTCTGTCGAATAGAGAACTTCCTCCTTTTTTGAAGTCGGTTAAAAATTGAAATGTTCTCTTGGTGAACATAGAAAGTCTATTGCTCAACACTTAAAATCAATTAAAAACGGAAATAGAATATTCGTTTGAAATATTTATAGAGGACTTTAAAAATTAAGGGAAAATCTTCGAAACTATAGGCTCGAAATGTAGTTCTATGTATAAATTAATCCTTTAAAATTAAACAATTCTACACTATTTTAATTAATTAAATTATCATTTTATAATGAAATGCGTAGAATAGGATTTGTGAAAAGGAAAATTCTCAATCCTGGTTCATGTTATATATAAAATTCATCCACGAAATTTTTAGAGCTGTTTTTTTAGATTTCAGATGATAAAATAAAAAACTCTCTTGATCCATCTCTGAATAAAACGAATCTTTCTCATGTGCCTTGAATTTTTGAGTGGATACAACAAAACTTTAGTTTACCACTCGGATCTCTTTCTTTTTTTTTATATATTAAAAGAAGCTACTTTTTTTTAATATGATAAACAGTACCTAAGATAAGTCGTTGTTTTTTTATATATTATAATCGCACTATTTCTAGAATTAATGATCTTAAAAGAAAGTTATCCGTTCAAAAATTATATATGAAAAAAGATTAACGCTTCCATCCGTTGAAATGTGCTTTGTTAATTAATCGTTATTCCGTTAATTAAAATTTTAGTTGGGTATTAACTTCATGTTAATATTTTTTTAAAAATTAAAAATCTTAAAACAGTCTGTTCCTTTGATATTCAAAAAAGACAATGGACGTATTATGTAAATAAAAATGATTGAATTAAATTAAATTTTGAATTAGATACAACATTGTAAGATACAGAAAAAATTCAAATTCAGTAGAAACCGAGTGGGAAACAAAGTGATAACTATCAATTTCAAATTTTGTTATCGAATAGTTGTAACATACTTATAGTAATATATTTAGGTGAAATTGTTTTTTTACTGCGGAGTAGCCAGAAATATAGGACCAAAAATTAAAATTTTACTAAATATGAATATTAAATTTTTGACTCAGAATAAAGATAAAGTCAAATCTTTAAAAACTATAGACTCATTGCAATTTTAGTGGTTGAGTTGTTTAATCTAAAGAAAATTTTTTGACTGAAACTTAAATTAAAAAGTTTTATTATCGAATGTGGCATAGTTGTTGATTTAATACAAAAAAATCAAAGAAGGCGTGTTTGATTAAAGTAAATACACCTATATATTAACAATATGCGAACATTGGAAAATGTGCATATTCATCTTCTGCTTAAATAAATGTAAATATAACCTTCATTTCCCAGTTATACGCACATTTACCAAGAGCTGTTGATAATAAAAAGAGTAGACTTGACTTTATGTAATACTAGCTGACGCTCGCTTTCGGTGGGACTCTTGATAGCCAAGGGGCATCGTCCCCTGGAACCCGCCCCCTGCCTTTAATCCCCCTCATTTCCACCAACCCTATAAATGCCCTCTGGACTTAGGAATTGCATTACATAAATGTATACTTTACCATGAATTATATTTTTAAAATACGCCTTAAGGAGAGGCAACTAGCCACCCAATGTTGCCTTTGGGTTGTATAAGCAAAAGTAGATTACTCAGAAAATTTAGAATTGTACATGTATAAATACCAAGTTATGACTAAATATTTTATTTATTTCTTAACACTTTAACAGAAGTGGTATATGAAGAAACGTTCTGGTATCAAAGGCTGCAATCTTCCATTTGTTGAATTTGAGATATTGACGATAAACCGTTATGCTAAGTTGTGATAAAAAGTGGTGTGTATAACGCAAATTAGATATTTTTGGAGAATATCGCCATTGATACCATTCCTCATATACATACTTAATAAGCAAAAGACACTGTCTTTGATTTATTACTTATAAATTAAACAAAACATTTTTTATTTATGTACATATTTTTTATGTTAATAAAAAATTTTGAGTGATAGATTAATTTATGAACGAAAATTAATTAAAAAAATAAATAGCATATTATAAAACTTTTTCGTAGCCCTCAGTAAATTTTGGTGATTTGGCTGCTGTTTTCGTCAGCAAATGGTTTGATATATAGAAAGCGGGAAGATGGCAAAAAGGTGTGGCTTATTAATGCAAACGTTAAATTATTCCTTAAAATAATGAAAAATCTGAAACTTCTCAGTATCTTGTTTGTATAATTTAAAAAGACTGTCCTGAACAAATTTTGATTTAAATTTTGGCCCCGTAAAGAATGAGATAAGAAGATCAAATTTTCTAATGATTTAAGGAAAAGTAAAAGTAATTATTTTTTTTAATAAATACGTAATGCAAAAAATATCATTTTTCCCAAGATAAAATAAAAATAAATTCCTTAATAGTTTATTATATTTAAGCTTATTACATGGGCGGCTGGCCCTGATAGACAACAAGCATATCGAATATTAAAAAAATATATATATTTTTCCCTTCTATATTTTTGTTTATTGTTTCAAATAAAAATTTCCTCTTTTAAAACAATGGAATGGAACTAAAATAATCCCATTTAATCCGAAATTGAACGTTAAATCGTTTCTTTATAAACCTCTAATTTCTAAACAACAATTTGATAATAGTATTTAAACGTAAACCCAAAATCAATGAGGCCTAAGTACTCAAAATATATACAAAGAGAATATATAGTACTAAAGTATAATAAAATTAATAATAGGTTTAAAGTTACCATAATGACTCTCTCTCTATATATATATATATATATATAAGAGCCAATATTATACATATATACCATTCTAAAATGTTCGATCGCAACCACGAAACGAGTATATACGCCTAAAAGCAGCATCTCATTAAATAACATTTAAGATCTAGATTTAGAGTGAAGTTCTAATTGTGTTAATTAGCTTTAAAAATGAATGAGGTTTCAAATCGCTGGAAATTATTAATAATTTCAACTGAAATATTTAATTAACTTACACAGGAATAGAAATTAAATATCATTGATTTAGAATTATCAAGACTAAATTATTACACTCAATTTGATTATTATTGATCTAGCAAACAAGATTCTTGAAATAGATATCGCTAATTCCATGTTGAAAGTGGTTTTCGAGTGGATGATTGAGATTTTCGGTTCAATCTACAGACAAATTAATGTATCGGAAATATTTTTTTCTGCTTGGACCACCCATTGGGAAATAAGAAAATTAGCTATAATTGAATTTGAATGAACTCTAAACAATTATAGCTAATCAAATAAAATTAATTAGATATAATTGTTTAGGGTCTTCACAAAGGCTGTTTTGGTTTCTAATTTTGCTGCCGTTCGGGGGATTGTTGACTTTGACCTGTCATAACAAGTAGTCCCGACTCTACGATAGCGTGGATAAATTAGCGAAAAGAGAAGAGCTCAGATGTTAGGATGCAGGATTTTAGACATGGAGAATTTCTGATAGCTATTTTAAATGGTATGGTGGAAAAGAGAAGAACGAGATTATAGAGAATCGTAAAAGATATACTTTATGGATATAGGATCACGTGGAGGCAAACAGTTGCTTCAAAACAGTATTCCGCCTAATGACCTTTTTATAAGTAGTGGGTAATACCCATAAGTCAGAATAAATATGATTCAATCACCTACGAAATTAAGAGAAGGAGATAGAGCTTGTGAAATTTTTAACGGAAGATTTGGGATCGAGGGAATAAATTGTTGACTTGTTTCTTGGATGATAGAAGAAAAGCTGTTTTGAAAATAAAGACAAAAATTTTGTAAGTTGTATAGTAAAATTCAATTAAATATGTTTGATTCAAACGAAAAAATCCTATAAATAAGAAGCTGTTACTATGTGGATTATAAAAATTTCAATCTAATAAAACATGTAGATATAGATTTACCTATATTTTGTATTGTATAAGAGAATGTGAGATTGAAATTAATTACTGTTTATAATTTGAAGATTGTTCTTATTTCTATCTCCTATTTCCTTTTAAGTAGATTTTAAATGTTTCTATGCTTCTATGGACATTAGACCAATCAACCATACCAGATGGATGCACTAGAATAGAAATTGATGATTGGCTGGCTACAGTGGACAAGATATCTCTACCAAGAATCTTTTTAATGAATTGAACTGTCTAATTTAAATATTAAACATGAATTAATTGAGATTTAATTAGAAGAGATTGATGGTAAAAGACAGGCTTGAATGAGAAATGAAGTGACCCCAGCTAATGATCTATTAAGCTTTCAACCAACATTACACGTCTATTTAAGTTTTATTTTATTGTTCAAAGATTTCCATTTAGCCCTTATAATATGTATAATAATAAACTATCCTCCAATAGATAGTAAATTATTAACAAAATTGCTAGTTACCCTCGGTAGGCGAAGCCTGATGGACTAGAAGAAACATTATATTCAATCGGGAGAATTCAATTTTGTTGTATTTAATAATGTCTGAAATGTGGAAAAAATTGGATTCAAACGGAAGATTGAAGAATGTTCGCTCTGGATCTAAGATGATTTTATTTCTAAAATAATGGAGAAATTATATTTTGGACTTTCAAAAATAGCGTTTGAAAAATTCAGAAAATCAGATAAAACAAATGTTATATTGGGGACCTATCGAACGGATTTTACTAAATATTATAAAAAAATAATATAATTAATTAATTATTTATTAGGGATGATGTGTCTGAGGAACGAATTGGGGGGGGGGCAGTTTGACATACGACATAACCCTCAAGCCTTCAAAACCCTGGTGCACAAACACCTAAGCCCCCTCCATCCTTTCTCCTGATCTATTCCTCCTTCTCTTCGGTAATGCAGGGATCTATCGAGATTCATACGGGCCGCATCTTAATGGTGCGGATTTTCTTGCATTCGATTCTATTAACAAAAAAAAGAAAGATATGACACTAATATCATAGTTCTATCTTCTACTTTATTACTAAATTCGATTCAGTTAGGTTGATTTTTACACTTTTAATAGGTTATTGAGCTATTAATAGGTTTTTTTTATTTTGTCATTTAAATATATTTTGATTGTAAGAAATACTTACGTTTTTACTTTATACTTGATCTGCTTCGCGGTGGTGTAACTCAGTGTAACTCTCTTTGTCTTAAATTGGCTATTGTTATTTTACTGATTTTAATTTTTATGTATAGATATTATCAAACAAAAAAAATAATAAAAAAAATAAAAAAATAAATAAAATAATAATTAAAAATACTAAAGGGGTTGGATGGATATGGGAATGGTAAGTGAGGGGATTTAACTATTAAAGGTGAAGAATTAATTTTTTTAGGTTTTAACTCGAAAGAATGATAGAACCAGAGATTAGATATTTGACAATTTATTTATAGCAGCAAGAAGAAAATCAATATATTAAATAATGAAATGGATAAAATTAGAAATGTTTCAATAACAATTAGACTTGCTCATATATTAAGATTGTAAGCAGATATTGTTTGCAATGGGCACGAATCCAAGCAGAGACAGATAAAAGAGGTATTTCTCGTCTTACAATAATGGAGACAAAACAAGAGGCGGCCACGTATAGGTGTCCAGCAGCAATTACAGTCCGTCTTCAAGACGACGACGCGAGGGTGCCTGAGGTTCCCTGCTTGTGATCCCGTATCGATATCTTGGAAGTCGGGCCAGCACTTGCAATTTCCTCTTAAACGATATCAGAGAAGTCGTTGGAGCAGCCGACTTATGCTTGCGATCCACAACGTGCAAATCCCAACAATAGCAATCTTATAGGCGTATGGTATAATGAATAGTATAATGAATAACAGGTAGAGAAGAGAGAGAGAGAGAGCGATAGAGAGCGTGATAGAGCGAGATCGATAGAGAGAGATAGTAATAATAATATAATGAGTAATAGTAATAATAATGAGTAATATAATATGAGCTCTGTGCTTCGCCTTTTAAGAGACTTTTTTCTCCTTCTCCCTCCATGCCCTTCATTTGAGATCATGTGCGATAATATAATATTTTGATTGGTTGTATGATTTTATCCTCCTTTTTGCCTGTATGGGGATGTTGTTCCGAGAATTTCCTTGTGCTCCTTCATTCGCTCATTGACCTGGTCTGTTTAAATCTTAATCTGTTCCAATTGCCATTTCTTGAAACTTTTCTTTAAATATACATTTGCTTGCATATAAATGAGAAAAAAAAATTATGCATTTCTTTGCTTATGGATTAAAATTTATTAAATTAGAACTTTCTTTTTTGAATTTAAATCCCTAAAAAGAATTCCGTTCATGAATTGTGTTTCTGTTTTTTTAAATTTAATTTTCCCTGCAATGTAGGATACATTGTACACTATTACTGTTTGTAAAAATTATTTTTTAAATGAAAAATGATTCACTCAATTTTAATGTTTGTCTTTTAGAAAATAATGAATAACACTTCTCTTAAAAGTCTATGGTGTAACGGAAATATTTTAATACTAGCAGATACAAGACCCATCTATCGTAGATCGATTTTGAAGATCCTGTGAAATTATAGGATATTTTCAATGAATCCAAATTTCCAAATTTTACAGAACAAATCCTTATAATATTATTAATATGATTTATCTGGTCATGAATTAGTTTTATACCTACTCAAAAAGTATACCTTGGAGAGAAATCGAATAGGATTTATGAAGACTATAAAATAATAATTCGAAAAATCCGCAGCTATGTTTTAGTTAAGGGAATATAAAAGAAGCTATGAAATAAGAATTGGTTGAAAAATCGACTGCAAAATTTTCCCTAAATAAATCACATTAACATTAAAAAAGTTTTACTGAGTATACTAAAGCTTTTTCAGTTTTTTTTTTTTTTCGTAAGTTTTGCTTTATTTCTAACTAAGGGGCCATTCATAAAATTCGTCAAGTAAAATTTCACCTTTTTGAACCCCTCCCCCTCCCCTTCGTCACGCTCCGTCATATTTTCTGTAAACGCCCTAACAAATAAATGTCATTTTATTTTATTCTTATTTGACTTTTTGTTTTTATTCATATCTTTGACTTATATTCATTTTTTTATTTTTGTAAATATTTTTACTTTTTTTATTGTTTTTATCAAAATAATTTTTTGACATATGTTTAGAATACTAAGATAAATAGAGAGGGAGAGAGAGAGAAATGTAAATATTGTCACCATTGTTAGGGAGACCTCTAGATGATGACTAAGTTTATACGGATTCACGGACGAACGGCTAATCCTACATAAGCAGTATAAAATGTATTGACGCGTATTCCTTAATTATCAGTCTACCTTGGGAAAACACGACCATCAAGATTGAGGGATTCGTTCTATATGACGTGTTTTTATAACCCTGTCCGGTACTAAAAGTACTTGATTGCAGATTCGAATTGATTAAAAATTAGATTAGCAAAAAACTTTCATAGATTATTATTAAAAAATAAATGTAAGAGAATATTTTGTGGAAAGTTAAATTCAGAAAATAATGATGTAAATTTTTTAATTAAAAATAATGAAATTACATTTTAATTAACAAAGAGTATTTATTATTTAAACAATAATGAGTAAAGTATTATAAGTGCCTGCTAACCAAGAGTGCAATTTGAATTAAATAATAATTGTTTTAATACATATATTATAATCAGTACTTATCTTAAAAATAAGATTGAATAAATTTCCTCTCTGTCAATTATTCGGGGGAGTAGTGGTAAAACAGATGTCAATTCAATACAGATGCTTCTTCATCACAAAAGCCAATATCTAGATGATCTCGACAGAACAGGTGGTTTAAGGTATGATCACAGCAGAGATGTTTTGAAGAGAGTGATGGCAGGAGAGGGGTAAGAAATTCCCCTTGCTTCCCTTGTCCTTGAGAATACGTCACAGATCAAGATGGCGTCGGTAGAAATGAAGTTAATTTATTTTCTTGTTCAAATAAAGAAAATATGCAAGAATTTCAGAATTTCTAAGTTTAGAATGAAATTTCTTGTAAAATGTGACTATATGATCAGTTGAAGCTTGTTCCAGTTGAAGCTCAGGGAATAAAATTATTTCCCTGGCTAACAAAAAAATATATTCGGGTATTTCCAACTTCGTAAAGATCTACAGCCCACTTTTAAAAAGCCGATGGCCGTTTTACGGAAAACCACAATTAAATATAAAAAGAACCAATACAAATGGCCTTTAAACACATATAAAATAAAACTGGGAACAAGTAAATGGCTTCGGCGAGGAGACAGACCCCCAAATAGGGCTTGCTCCTATAATGCCGAACCAGCTAGTTCGAGAACATGATCAAGAGTGAGGAGGCTCTCTAGCGAGAGACCGAATGGTTAGAAAAAGGAATGGGAAAGCGAGTTATGTTATCTCAACTGTGATTGGTTGAGGGTTAATCTTTCAACCAATAAGAATTAATCTTTCTGTTCAAGTCGGTGAGAGGTTTACTGGCTTGTGTGAGTGAAGCAACTGTCGACATATATTTTGACCTTGAAGCGAAATAAGATATATTTTTTTTCTTTTATTAAAATAAACAAAGTCGTTTATAAATTCAAATATTCTAACAGCGATTTGGTAATAAAAGCGATGCTTTTATTGTTCAACTTTTAAGCCTATGTATAAAAATATCAAATTTAAAGTAAATATACTCTTTCTGGAAAATGAATTATTTTCAGTTAATGAAGTAAATATTATTAATGAAATAAGCACCCCTTGGCCCTTATATTCATAATCGGCATATAGCTTGCCAGGTTTGTTTTATTGTTTCATTTAGTAGGTGCAGTTGGCAGCCTGTCATTGCTCCCCGCCCCGTTGCTATCATGAGTTGCGCGTGGAAGGAGATCTCGACTGGCGGAGTCAGTCAGCCGGAGGCAAGCTAGCGGACACAAACTCTATGACTCAGCTGATGCATGCTGTCCACCATTATTGTTCACTTTCTTTGTTAATTAAACTTATATTAAATTCAGTCACTTTACACACACACAGTTTCAACTTGTTTCAATCGCTGTATTCATTGTCTTTCTTTACTTATATACATAATTATTCTATTACTACACATTGTACAAATTGATTATTCTTCGTTGCATAAATTAAATGTTTTCTATCAAAAACTTCTATCTTTTAATTCCAGAGTGCTAAATATACCATTACACAATAAAATCCTAAATTGGGCCTCACCCAGATTTAACATAAGTAGGTTAAATCATTACATGGAGGACCGCACCGATATGACGAATGAAACAAGTTCAACCTGTGTGTATTTGTTGTAATTAATTATCATTTTATTTTTTGGTCCAAAATCTTGTGAAATAATTGGCGTGAAAGGCCTAATTAATTTGCTTTAATTTTTTTAATAGTGATACCATCTGTCCTGAAATAACAATGACGTCAATCGCAGAACTGTTGGAAGAAGGAGAGCAACAACCATTGGCACACTCCTCGGTGTTAAACAACCTTGACAGCCAACCAAACCAGGACAACGTGGAGACGATATCATGTGAGTTGCAGGGCATTTCACAGCCCAATATTACACAGCATTTTTTACAACCTAGTCCCCCACAAACACAAATTGATATGGCACAAATAACGGCATTGTTTAAGGATTTAAAAAATGATTTAAAAAATGATATAAAAGATACAAAAAATGATTTGAATGGTTCAATGAACTGCTTAAAAATCGATTTAGAAAAGAAAATGGATAGCAATATGGATATTTCAACTATTAACATAGCGGGTTTAAAGACTGAAATGAAGGAAATGGGTAGGGACCTAAAAAGTCAAATAGATGGGCTGGAAGGCAAGGTAGACTATTATGTTCGGGACATGGAACAGATGAGAGAGGAGGTTGACGAGATAAAACTTGAGCAGGAAAACCTCCGGGAACAAGTGAGAAAAGGGGCGGACCAGACAATGGTGCAGATTGAAGAAGGTACGAACAGGGCTATAAATAGCTTAGAAACAGCCATGAGATTAGAAATCAGCACCCAAGTAGAACAGGTTAAAGGAAATTTAAGCAATCAAATTGTGACTGTTGATCAAGCCCATCAACGCTCACTGAACCAGGCGACGCAGGGCATAAAAGACCTAAAGGAAAAAGTAACAAGCATTGAGGTGGGGCTTGGCAGAGTAATGCAAGGGGGAAATGGTGACACTAGAACAACTTCCAACAACACCACAATGCCATCTGGGGCCCCTGGGTTTTACATGCCCCTCTCCGAAATCCGTTTAGTTTGCGAAAATGTCATAAAATGTACCGGTAAGCTGAAAGTCAGCAATAAACACCCTAAGGTTTTTCTTTCCGAATTTAAAAAGTTGAAAGAAACCTATGCATGGAATGATCAACAATCAATAGAGGCTTTTTTATATTGTTTAGAGGGTACAATACGAGAATGGGCCCTAACGACAAGGGGGAAGGTAAACACATTTAGCGAACTGAGTAAGCTTTTTCTGGCCAAAGTGTGGAGTTCAGATGTGCAGGCAAAATTTATTGCCGACTGTCTGCACACTGAGTTTCTCAAAAATGAACCCTTGGCCGATCAGTTGCGAGGCCGCTGTGATTGGGCTTCCCAACTAGACCTCCGATCTGAAGAAGCCCATATCCTTCCCATCCTGGTGAAAAACCTACCACAAAACATCCAAGCACATCTCATTACACTGCCAATGGAGCTAAAACCCATTGTCGATGCGGTTGAGAAGTTAGAAAAGATGGGTGCCTGTTCTATTCCAACACAGCAACCACCCCGAGAAAACATTGCATTTAACCCCATAGGTGGTTATGGTAGAGGACGAGGCCGCCCTTCCGGGAACTTCCGGAATGGCCCGTATCAATCCACCTCTCAAAATAACCCCAACAATGGTTCGCAGGGGAGGGGAGGTCCTGGTCGAGGGAATAGCCATCCCAACCGATGGAACAACCAACAGGGTTCTCGTGGGCCACACCGACCCTTTATAGCGGCCCTCACGTCCCATCCTGGAATCAATGAAACTCGTTTGTTTGGGGAGCAGGAGCCAGACCATTCTTTGTTGGGAAACTTCAATCCTTTGGTTACGGGACCCCACAACCAAAGTTAGTAGGGAAAAGGGGTCAAAAGCACTCGCACTGCTTACAGGCGGATCGTCAAAAAGGCGAGGAATCCCCAAGGGAGGTTAAAAAATTCAACCCGTCAGCCACCAATTGTCTATGGGTGGAAGTCACTTTTGGGTCCACTCATCAATTATCTGCTTTGATTGACACTGGAAGCGAAGTAACGCTGTTAAGCGAAAATACATTTTTAAAATTAGTAGCTGAAGGTGTCGATCACAGCATTATCAGAATTCAGGCGACCTTTTTGCATGGTGTGGCGGGTTGCAAGAGTAAAAAAATTTCCATAGCCGCATCCTTATCCTTCTGTCTCAATCAAATTGAGATAAGGTCGACCTTTTTGATAGTCCCTCAATTGAAGCTAGAGTGTTTGTTAGGCATCGACTGGTGCAGAGAAAACCTCGTAAAACTATCCTTTCAGTCCCATGCTGTAGCAATTGAGATAAAGGGTCAAAATTATAGTGTTCCCGAGGTCCCGGTCCATTTTCAAGAGTCCTTTGCGGTGGCCCTTTGTGAAACCAGGACAACGAGTCTATCCCAACAACTGCTGCCTCTGGAGGATGTGCCTGAGCCCGCATCCTCTCTAGAGAGGCGACAGTTACATGAACTCTTAAATGAGTTCCAGGATATATTTTCCCCCGAGCCTGG
>JALMQS010000074.1:1734233-1772833 GCA_024734495.1 Forficula auricularia | reverse complement strand
ACCAAATTTTGTAAACTTCTTATCTGTTGTAAAAGGAGGCCCCCCTCCTGCGCGGCCAAATAAATAATATAAATAGGCTATACTCTCACTTATAAACGATTTGGTGCTAACAATTTAAGAAAAAAATAAAAATAAATAATATAAATAGGCTAGGCCCCCACTTATAAACGATTTGTTGCTGACAATTTGAGAAAAAAAATAAAACTCTACTGAGAGGATCGTTTTTTCTCGATCTACATATATGCTCATAATTTATTATTTGCAAGTTGAAGGGATAAAAGTATATTCAAGATCAACTTTTAACTTTCAGGTGTAAAGTTACTAAAGTCCACTAGCCTTCTTTGAGGGCTTATAAATAATAATCTTTCCACTGCTTGATTATATTTTTATAATGACCGGCAACTTCCTGGGCACCTTGTTTCAAACAACCCCCAACGTAAAGGGTTGTTTGTTATTAGAAATAAAATAAATTCGCCTGTACAATAATTTAGTAATAATAGGTATACAGCGCTTCCATGCCAACTTTCAACTTTCTAGCTATCACTGACAAAAAATTGAGAAATCGATTAAAATTACAGAAAGTCTATTCGGAGTCTTAAAAAAGTTTTCAATTTTTCCTCCATATTTATGTATCTATTAAAATGAGATTCTATTATACATCTCTATCATTAAAAAAAGCCCACTTAGTTTAGAGCATTGGGAGTTGTGCAAAATTTAATTATTTATACATTTTCTTCATTTATTTAACTTTGTCTATTATAAAAAAAATATTATACTAAGAATACATTGTTCTTTGAAAATGTGATTATTTATTTATGGTAATTAAGTCGCCTGATTCAATGATGGTCCCATATGGCAGCGAATTCATTGTATAGAAGAAGCTAAATGTAAGCAAACAGATGCTCTTGATGACGGTCTATTTGCCTAGTATAAAATATGCAGGCCTTTAGAATATGTCAATGAAATGACCGGGAACGATAACTTGAAAGCTGCAAACAAACTTGTGACATGAAACACACCAATTTCTTATTTCGAAATCAAGTGAATTAATTAAGAATAATTCCTTAAGGCTGTAATCCATTTAAAGGAGAACTCTTTGAATGAAAGCAAGTATTGATGGTGTCAGTTCTCTTATTTTATCCTTTATATTTTTAGAATTACCCAGTAAACTTGTCAATTTACGAATTTAGAAATAATGTACAAACGACAGATTGTTTAAAATATTCAACTGTCAAAATTAATAACAATAATAATAATAAAAACACTCCAAGTTAAAAAGGATATTTAAAAGAGAGAGAGAATCTGTCAATAAATAATGTGATGATAACTGCTGTCACTTGTTGAAACATTTTATGCTTACAAAAGTAATTTAACAATACATAAAAAAAACTCAGACAAGTAAATTTAATTATGAATATTGAAGAAAAAACTAATACTAATTTTAAAATTTGCTCATTACTTATGTAGAAGTAGATTTTTAAATAGAAAAAAAGGAACGTCACCAGCATGGGACGAATTTTAATTACCTATACATTATAGCTCGCGACAATTTTTGGTAAATATTTAAAAAAAAGTTGAAAGTAAAAATTAAAAAAATATTTAATAAGGAATATTTATTCTAAAATACTTACATAAAAATAAATATATTAAAACTACTATTTTTTAATTTTAATTTTTCTAGTTTTCATTTTTTATAAGGAAATTTTAAAAATTGTTTAATTATTAAATAGGAATTTTTTCAAATATTAACTCAAAAGAGCGCAAACTCAAGCACGACATCGAAAGCGAATTTCTAGTTTCTCATTAAACCTTTCAGACTTTTCAAATTATTAAATTTAAAATTTATATTTTAAATATTAAACATTTTTTGTAGACTTAAAATTTATTGTATTTTTGTGTACCAGTGGCGTGCGGTCCATGGATCCTGTGGATGCGGCGGCGCATTCCTGAAATTTCAAACATTTATAGTATTTTCATAAATATATAAGATCGACTTCAAAATTTCAGAGGATCTTTAATTTTTCAAATTATTATCCGCTATTTTAAATATTTCTATAAAAAAAAATTTTGTTTTGAAAAGTATATTTGTTCCTGAAATGAAATAAAATTGTTGCATAGATCCAAGGGTTTCTTAAAATTAATGATTTTTCTGAAAAGATTGCGGATTTCTTGGAAGGCTTGAAGTTTCTCGCCTGTTATATTTCTTCTCGTTCAAGAGTGTCAAAAACAAGTCCAGCCGAGTATTAGTCGAATAAAAATTATTCTAGCTGAGGAACTATTAAAATATTAATAATACAAAAAATGAATAAATAAAGATGAATCGAGAATGTTTGGACTAATCCATTTCTAAGAACTCTCAATATATAAGATACATTAAGAATACTATAGACAAGTCATAGCTTCTTTATAACAATAGAATTAGGAGAAATTTAAGATTTTCTTATAAGAAAGGCTGATCCATTGTGGAAGATTGTCGATTTCCATCTCAGGGACTGTAGAGTTTAAATTACAAGAATTAATTTCGGACTTCTACCCTCCTCACACAAAGCAGTATCCGCTTGGGGGAAGGTTATTTAGAATTTGTATATTCGAATTTTATATAAATTTCTATATATATATATATATATATATATATATAATTTTACATTCCTAAAAACGGGATATGATGTAGTATTCTAATATCATGAATGATGTTTGGATTTATTTTTTAATTTATAATACAGTGTATTTTGGAAATATCTCAAAACGGCTGAAAGTATTTTGTTTAAAACAATTGAGCGAACCATCAAAATGTCAGTTAGCTAGTATCTTACCAAATTTTGTGTACGGCTTAGCTCAAAAACTAGTGTGAAATTCAAAACGAAATTTCACATGTAGTTTGAGTGCATTGAGATTAAGAGAAAATTCTGTTTAGTTTCTAGTTTTTTTCAAAATTTCCCAAATAAGGCTCATGATAAAAAATAGAGGAATGGGCAAAAATAATTGCATTTTTTAGTGTACATAAAAAAAACTCTCCCCAAAATAATCATTCGATTCAAATTTTCCTCGATTACTGAAGCATTTCATGATTTTTGATTTTAGTGAAAATAAAAACATATATTTATCTTAACTTATAAATTTCACGTGTATATCTTATTTAATTTACGAGCTAATGGGGGCGCTTATAAACGAACATAGAGATTAGTGAGACTAAAAGATCCCGTTTACTTTTTAAACGGAATCATAAAAAGAGAACTTCGTGAAAGAATTTGTTAGAAGTTAAGAGTTTAGATGATAGGAAGTATCATTAGATAATTATTCCTTCCAAAAAATCAGGAAAACCTATTTTAAAGAATGTCTTTTATTGAAAAGTTTTTGTTTTGCCGAGAGTAGCAGAGTTGTTGATTCACAAAGAAAAACAAAGAAGCTGTCTCTGCTTGATGCAAACAAACATACACACATATATATCGAGATGATATATCTGTATATATATATATATATATACAAACAAATAAATAATATATATACAGATATATCATCTCGATATATATGTGTGTATGTTTATTTGCATCAAGCAGAGGACAACCTCTTTGTTTCTCTTTTGTGAATGCCTTTTATATTAATTTGATTTTTTCTTAGTAATGTAAGAAGAGGTCGCACCAAAAAAGAGCAACCTGTAGTCCGTGGTAGATGGGAAAAGAGAAAGGAGAAAATATTTCAGAGTGGGTCGTAGTTGAAGGTACCTGTGGATGTGAATCTTGATCTTGTTAAAGTACTGACGTTAATATTCATTATAAAATAGTCTCATTAGGTTGATTAAGCAGCGACATCAAAAGTAATTAATAAAAAAAACTGCGTTATGGAAGAGAGAGGGATTCACTTAACTTTTTTGTCCAACGTACGACATTAATAAAAATGGACCACTGTGACTCAGTAATCGAGAAAAAACGAGTGAGAAAAATAATAATTAATTCCAGTGGACAACATTTAAATTTCTAATTTAGCCACCATTATAAGTTGCTCAGAAAGCCAATGCAACCTCATTCTAGAATGTGATAGGATTGTTATTTGATTCTCAGATGAAAACGGTGTACACCAAATGAAAATCTAAAGAGTCGCCTCTATCAAAAGACAAATTTCTATCACAATATGCATTTTTGATTTATTTTATTAATTTTTTAATGAAATTTATTATATTTACTTATTTACCATAATCGGTAATGAGAATAGTGTTGAGTAGGATGGAAAAAAAATGTCCTTTATTTTAATTTTTTACTTTACCATACAGGGTATGGTCAAGTATTGTAATCGTGCATGAAAAAGTGGTTTTTTCCTTCTTTTTTTTCGAAATATCTCAAAAACGGCTGAAACTATTTCGATTAAAAAATGAGCGAAACCATGGCATTTCGCACTACAAAAAAGCCCAAATAAGTGAACATATAAAAAATTATATTTTTCGAGATAATAATTTTTTGTCAAAATGTCTGTTAGTCTGTTTGTTAGTTAATTAGTTAATTAGTTAGTTAGTCAACAAATTTTGTGGACGAGCTAGCTCAAAAAACTAGTGTGAATATCAAAATCAAATTTCACAGGTAGTTTTGGTTCATTGAGATTAAGAGCTGATTAGATTTTGGTGCATATCGACCCAAAATTAAGGGGGGTGGAGGGGGGGTTAAAAATTAAAAATCTAGGTCGTTTGAGCAAACTCAACCAAATTTTGTGCACATAATCAGTGGGACCCCAGAAATCTAAAAATGATAAAATATAACCGCCCAAAATGGGGGGGGGGGGGGGAGGGTCAAAAATTGAAAATCTTGGCCATTTACCAAACTCAACCAAATTTTGTATACATAATCAGTGGGTCACCAGAAGTCTAAAAGTAAAACAAACCGCCCGCAATGGGGGGGGGTCAAAAAATGAAAATCTTGGCCATTTACCAAACTCAACCAAATTTTGTATACATAATCAGTGGGTCACCAGAAGTCTAAAAATGCAAAAACAAACCGCCCGCAATGGGGGGGGGGTCAAAAAAATGAAAATCTTGGCCATTTACCAAACTCAACCAAATTTTGTATACATAATCAGTGGGTCCCCAAAAGTCTAAAAATGCAAAAACAAACCGCCCGCAATGGGGGTCAAAAAATGAAAAATCTTGGCCATTTACCAAACTCAACCAAATTTTGTATACATTATCAATGGATCCCAGAAGTCTAAAAATGTAAACTAACCGCCCGAAATGGGGGGCGGGCGGTCGGAGGGTCAAAAAATGAAAATCTTGCTCATTTACCAAACTCAACCAAATTTTGTATACATAATCAGTGGGTCCCAGGAGTCTAAAAATGCAAAAACTAACTCCCCCTCCTCCCCTACATGATTTTAAATAATTTTATTAAATATTAAATATAAGTGAGGGGCCAAGTTGTATGGTAAAGTCAAGTTTCAAAAATGTTTTTATTGTTTTCTTTTGCATGTATTTGTAAAAAATGTAGTTGTAAAAGAAGAAAACGATATCGTCGCATTAGAGAGTAAACCTGCTAACTCACAAGGAAATTTTATAGGGGGGAGAAAAAACAAACAAAATTTAATATTGCTGTTATGGAAAAAAATATTATCCATTTTTTTTTTCTGCAACTTACGATCGTAATTTTAAGTAGCAATTTTACTTGGACGATGCTGCACCTCAATTGTCTTTCGAACGGTATTAATATGTCATATTTGATAAAAAATGGAGTTAGCAGTTTTACACTATAAGCCGACGATATAAAAATTATTTTTATTACAAAATAGCAACTTATTGGAAAATTATTCGAAATAATAGTAACAAATTGCAATTTCACTGTCTCAAAAATTGTGAAGCCTTCTTTTACACCAATTAACATTTATTTTGTGGTATTACAATAACAATTTATTGTTTTTACATACAAAAAAAAAAAAATAAGAACTTAGAAAAATCTGTTAATTTATTACACTTTATCGTTCTTTCGGCACCTCAAAACATGCACAAACAATGACTTTTATATTTTCTTTTCGTTTTTTTTACTACTAAAGGCAACTTTTTCACACTATTACAAATAAAAAATAAATTCATTTTTCGTCCCACCCTAGGGTTGAGTATCAACTTATTTATAGTTCCTACCATTTTATTCGAATATTTTAATAATCAAAAAATAAGTTTCGGCTGAAAAAATTTAGATTTTTAATAAGAAAATGTTTCAAAATCCTCAACGTTTCTTCTTAATGACCAAAATTTCACATTTGCAATTCTTTTTTCAGCTTTCTTGAAAATGAATAATAAAAGAAAAATCTCATTGCTAAAATGATTTAAGAATACTCTGAAAAAAAAAAAAAAATGATTTTTCAAAAAAATCTCTATCATATGTAAATACATAATTTTCATTAAATTATATCATAAAAAACGGCGTTCTTATTTATGATACAGCCCACAAACATTAATATATGTTTTGGTCACCACCAACTCCAACTCATTAAAATATATATACATATTGTATATAAAAACAGATTTGTTTTAGGTAAGAATTTATAATGAATCGTACATATTATTATGTAATTATATTTTAATATAATAAACTAGCCGGCGCCCGGGCCTTCGGCCCGGCGTCTCCTAGCCCCTGTCTCGTTTTATAGTTAAAATTTATATAGATAATAGCTGGCCTGACCACGCAAAAATGATAAATGATTATATATTGCTTACCTGTCAAAAGTGATTTGATCAAAAATTTAAATATATTTAAAAAAATAATAATAGTTTTGAAAATAAATTGAAAATGCAAATAATTATAGAATAGGTATTAAAACAGTAAATGAATTATATATTACTTGTCAAAATTGTTCCCTTTACCAGAAATAATATTGACAGTTGAAAGATTTTACTAAAAGCTATTATCGGCCATCTTGTTTGTTTGCTTTTACCCCCAGAGAGGCGCTGGCGTTGTTTCCTCGAAAAAATTTTACATGCCACAGGTGTGATATCTATAAAAACATTATATATAAAAACACTCGTGTATTTGAATGGAATGTTGTGTGAAAATTTCAAAGAAATCGGTGAAGCACTTTCAGAGATCTTTCAACGTATCACTTAAGCTTAACACTACATTTTTATTTATATAGATTAATGTTTTAGCAATAAACCCGTCTAAAGTCAACATCAATTCTATTTTCATTTAGAACCATCGATTTCTTTTTCAAATATATTAGAAATAAAATAAAAAAGTAGTCAGATAGAAATACTACTAATAACTAATAAACTTGGCTTAAATAAATGTTCATGTTAAATGTCTTTTGAATTATACTTTAAAAACAAATCTTTGAATCAAATTCAATGAATTAAGATTATTTATCAAATGCTAAACATTGGTTAGAATATCATTTGTTTTATTTTCATAAATCATTACACGCGAAAGATTTTCAGCCTTAAACTAAAACAGAGAATAAAAATTACATTAAAATTTAAGTAAAACAAAAACTGTCATTAAAACTTGCATGTGTAAAGTAGCTTAAAACTAAAGTGACATTTTAAGAGTCAAATTTGTAAGCTTAATTCATTTGGACACGAAAGACAAATCAAAATGTTTCTCCTGCTTAATTTATTCCACAAAAATAAAAGTAAACATTATCATGGAATACTTGGAAAAAAGTGAAACCTGGTTCAAGACTAGCTAGGCTTTCGCGAATTTGGATGATTTAGCAAATTTTTGTCAGCGAACTGTTCGATTTAATAGCTAAGAGGGGTCACCAAACTTTTTAGAGATAGGGCCACATGTGTACATTGAAAACTATGTTCGGGCCGGATATAACATATTATACGGCAATTATATTAATAATTTAGAGAGTTTATTCGAAATAAAAAAATGAGAAGCTTCTAGATGATTTTACAAAAGATCATAATATGATTCAAAAAGTTATTTTTTTTTTGTGAAGTGGTTAACAAAGAAAAACAATTAAGTGGTAATGATTTTTAATTACTCTTATCTGAGCTAAACTATTAATATATCACTATATATTTGCTCATTGTGCTTTTTAATTTCTGTAACGCGGAGAAAAATATTTTTCAACTATGATTTTTTTCTCTTTGTATCTATGAATTCCGATACCCACGATAGGCCAAAAACGGAAAGTCAAAAGGTTCGTTTTTATCATACATAGTATCTACTGATTAGATTTTGGAATATCTGGTTCAAAAGGAAGAAAATATTTTTTGAATTATTCTATTAGAGATTTTAAGAGGATGTTTTAGTATAGCCATAAATGAACAATTAATATTTAAGTTTTTTAATAATAATTACTTGGGCAGCACTAGTGTACCGAGTCTTAAAAAAGTTTTCACTTTTTTATTATTGAATGTTCGGGTGAGCGATTCTTTCATTAGATCGATGAAAATCACTAAAAAGAGTGTGGATAGAATGACTCGCTTTCTTTAGAGCTAAGGGGTATTGCAAGGATGACAAATACAAGTTCAGCCCTGTTTCAGACTATTAGAGATTAATTTGTTAATTTCTATTATTCTAGGAATGGCCTTTTGCACTCGGACCAAAACGATACTCCTTATATAGAGAGAGAATATTCATTTGGACTTCATTAAAATTCAGACAAAAATGTACAAAAGAAATTACTTGTTGCGGCTCTAACTAACAAGCGTGTCGAGTCTTGAAAAAGTTTTTACTTTTTCTTCTATTTTTTTTTTTTAATTTTTAATTGCAACGAGAAATCAACTAACTTTGCCGGGATAACACTTTATAATTTTTTCCAAATAACCGGGACAAAATGACAAACTGATCGGGATACCTGAAGTATACCTTCAAACCGGAAGAGTCCCGGTCAAAATGAGACGTATAATCAACATGTTTTTTTTTTTTATTTATTGCCAAGTTCGTGTTTGAATTTGGTTTGAACGGATTTTTTTTTTTTTTTTTTAATGAGAGAAATTTAAAAATACGCTATTATTTATAAGGCATTAATATTTAATATAGTGAATATTTGTGAATTAATTTTGTATTAGCCTCGGGTCGGGCGGCAAAGATTCAAGAGCCAGATTTAGCCCGCGGGCCGTAGTTTGAGGACCCCTGGCTTAATATACTTATAACAATTCGTTTTTTTCTGATTTTTAACTTGGAGTCTAAATCAAGTAGGTATCTATGTATACCGAAAATTTAATTATATCTTCGTTTCGGAATAAAATTTTTTTAGATTTCATAAATGAACTTGTTCTCCTGTTCCTGAATTATCCTTGGGTTCTGGTCCAGAATATGTTGCAAACAGAACGAAATTTGTACGATTATTTTTTCTCGAGTTATCATTGATAACTAAATTCAAATAGAGATTTGTTTCAGATTTTTAACTTTCAGTACCGGAAGCCAAGAGATCAAAAAATAACAATTTGGTTGAAATAAGTATTTTTAAAAATTACCAAATATCCGCATGAAATACTTTTCTCTATGAGTAGATTGGAATTTCATTAATATATCCAAAATTCCATTAAATTAAATTTGTAAAAAAAAAGTTGTTCTATTAAAATTCCTCAATGAATGGTTGGTTAGATGGGCGGGAGTTTTATAACTCGCTGCTATCAAATGAACACGGAATGGGAACATTAAAATTGCTTAAAATCTCTTGTGACTCATTTTAAACTTAATGCGATCATAATTATCTTGAATTATCTCTGTAGTGCGTAAGAAGATATATTGATTTAAAAGTAACTTCCTTGCTTCTTTGGATATTATTTTTTAAATATAAAGAATGGCGAAATATAATTTGCAAGTTGTAGGGATGTGTGCTTAAGAAATTAGAAATTGAAGAAAAAGCGAAACCTTTTCTAAGACCTGGTACGTTAATTAAAGGGAATTGATTATTATTTTATGAGTGAATAATTTGAGCTAGAAAGTTGAAACTTGGCTGTTCATTAATACAAACTTGTGCGCTTAATTTCAGCTCATTGTCTATAACCTTTCACAAAACTTAAAACAATTCGTTTTTTTCTTATTTTCTGCATTTAACCTAAGGTCTTAAGTTAAAAATTCCAAATATAACTTTATATATATTTTTACATCAGAACGAAATTTTTTCTACTTTCCATTCTTAAGTTAAAGTTCTTATTTGAATCCAAAAAGACAAACAAGTATTTCTAACGAAAAATTAGAAGAACGCTTAACCCGGAAATGTCAGGCCCGACACATTCTTTCTTTTCAATAAATTTCAGAAAAGGGGTCCCATAAATTCCAAGTTTTTAATTTATAATAAAAGGATTTTTAAAAGATTTTCTAAAAAAAAAAAACATTTTATATACCTAATTACTTTACCATACAGGGTATGGTCAAGTATTGTAATCGTGCATGAAAAAAGTGTTTTTTTTCTTTTTTTTTTCAAAATATCTCAAAAACGGATTAAACTATTTTGATTAAAAAAATTGAACAAAACCAGGGCATTTTGCTCTACAAAAAAGCTCCAATAAGTAAACATCGAAAAAATTATATTTTTCGAGATAATAATTGTTTTGTCAAAATGTCTGTTAGTTAGTCTGTGCGTTACCAAATTTTGTGGACGACCTAGCTCAAAAACTAGTGTGAATATCGAAACCAAATTTAACACGTAGTTTTGGTCAATTGAGATTAAGAGCTGATTAGATTTTAGTGCATATTGACCCAAAAATAAGGGGGGAGGTAGGGGGTTAAAAATTAAAAATCAGTGGGACCCCAGAAGTCTAAAAATGCAAAAACTAACAGCCCAAAATGGGGAGGGGGGCGGTGTAGGGTCAAAATATGAAAATTTAGGCCCTTGCACCAAACTGAACCAAATTTTGTATACATAATCAGTGGGACCCCAGAAGTCTTAAAATCCAAAAACTAACCGCCCAAAATGGGGGAGGGAGGTTTATGGTCAAAAATCTAAACTCTTGTAATTAACTCAACCAAATTTTGTATATATAATCAGTGGGCCCCCAGGAGTCTAAAAATTCAAAAATTAACCACCTCCCTACATGATTGTAAATAATTTTATTAAATATTAAATATAAGTGGAGGGGGCAGGGTGTATGGTAAAGTCAAGTGGATGGCTACATCAGAACACGTCTTCTTATTTTTTTGGAACTAATTTACAGACACAAAATCATAAGACGGGCCTATTAGGCCCGGGAGTTTTCTGAGTATTAAAACAGTAAAAACAGTAAAAAAGTGTTGATATATTATTAAATCCTGATAAAAATTAATAAAAAAATGAATATAATTATTTAAAAATGTATTATATACCAATAAATATATACTGGGCCTGATAGGCTCGGCTCGTGACTTTGTGTACAATTTTTCGTTAACTTTTTTTTTAGATCGAAGTATAGTAAAAAATACATAAAGACAGTAAAAAAGTTTTGATTTATTATTTATTTTGATAAATTATGATATAAATTAATAAAAAAAATCAATATCATTATTGAAAAATGTGTTATAAACCAATTAAACATATAGTGGGGTTGACAGGCTCGGCTCGCGACTTTGTATTTGTGAAAAAGTTTGTTTGTTCTAGGGTTAATTCACCCAAATTTATAGATTGTATACCTAGACTAAAAAAAAGTTTTCACATTTTATTCCAATTTAATTTTAGATTCACTTTCGATTTTTAATTCTTGATTTCTTACTGAAGTTAAGTCATGAGTAGTGAACAAATTTAGTTTTTTTTTTTTAATGACATCATTTGACTAATAACCCGTTTTTGCTTAAAATGACCACTAATATATCTTTTCTATGATTAAAAAAAATGATTTCTTTTAAGATGAGAGAAGCCAATAATCGTTGAGTGCAATGTAATGAATTGATTTCATTAGTTTAATTCTTAGATAAACGCCCAACGACCAATTTGCTCATATATCTTGATAAACAATCCCAAGTACCAAAGTCAATTGCTAATGTTCGAAGGAAACCTAGGGCTTCCGCAGGGGACGCGCCGATCTCCAGAGAGGTACTGGAGTAGCTGGAGTAGCTGGAGTAGGGTGGCTTGGCTGGATGCAACCACCGAAGGGGTATTGGTTTTAATTGCTGGCTTGATTAACTTGCGCATTGTGCGTTCGAGAAACTATCCCACGTATATATCTATATATAGATATATATTCGAGACGCCACCCCTAGTTGGACATAGCCTGTGGCGAGGTCTACTTGGAATGTCATATAAAAGGTCCAAGTTAATTAGACCGGGAATCGAGACGGTTGCAGCTGAGCAAGGGCTGAGTGACCCCATTCACTCTATCCTTTGACTATTATCACATCGCCACCTCTTTAAATTGCCATGCATCTCTTTTTAATTAGAAATAAGTGAGCATGACTCAATTTTAAAGGCTTTTATTTAGCCAGGAGTGGCGGGCGGTGACTTTTCAGCCAGGGGATGTAGTCCAAAAAATAGACCTTCATTTTTTTCAATTTTATTTTATTCTTCACTCCTTTTTGCAAAATTTATTGATAATCGTTTCAAAGAATTTTTCGTTATTTTTTTCAAATTTAACATTTAACATTATATTTTTTATCAATCGATATTTAAACAGAGCGGATAATCTATATTCACTTCAGCTTCTTCTGGTGATGTTTCAATTCTTTTCATAATTTTTGAAACTGAGTGACGCGCTCTTAGAAGGCATAATGGAAATTAACGTGAAACAAGTGCTCATTGTCCTTTAAAGTGTTTGAAACGCGGAGAAAAATACTTTTCAACTATGATTTTTTCTCTTTTTATGTCTGACTTCCAATCTCCACGATAACCCAAGAATGGAAATTCAAAAAAAAATTTTGTATCAATACATAGTACCTACTGATTAGATTTTGCAATATCTGCAGATATTGCAAAATCCATGGCTCAAAAGGCAGAAAATATTTTTTAAATATTCTATTGAGATTTTAAAAGAATATAGTAGTATAGCAATAAATGAACAATTTATATTTAAGTTTATTAATCATAACCAGGGCATCTCTAGTGTACCGAGTCTTGAAAAAGTTTTCACTTTTTTATTATTTAATGTCTGGGTGAGCGATTCTTTCATTAGAATCTGATCTAATGAAAATAACTACAATAAAAAGAGCTTGGATAGAATAATTTCTTATTATTTAGAGCAAAGGTTGCCTAATACATACAAAATGTCACAAAAACCAATCACGCATTCGCGCGTTAAGACCTGGGCCTTTTTATTTATTCTCTTCTGCAATGAGCATTAAACGTTAGGTGTTTCTGCTGGTAGTGGCGTGTAGTAAATGTTATAAGCTAGTTATAAAGCATTGTGGTTTCTAATTTATAGTTTTATTAGGTATTAAAAAAATATTTTAGTATGAGTAGTAGAGACGATAATTCTGAAGGGACTTCACGCCCCTAAAAAAGAAAAATTCAATCTAAAAAACTTCTAACAGATAATGAAATTGTAAAATTTTTGGCTGACACTTATATTTTAAAAAATATTTTTGTATGAGTAGTAGAAACGATAATATTGAATGGGCCTTCAAGCCCCCAAAAAAGAAAAATTCAATCTAAAAATCTTCTAAAAGATGATGAAATTGTAAATTTCTTGGGTGTAACTTATTTTTTTCTAGTTTTATTTTTATTCATCATGCGCCAGGGCGTAAACTGGTATTTAGGAAATATTTTTACCTCTAATGCCTATCACGCGCTCGCGCATAGTCAAAATATTTTCTCAGGAAAGGCCTAAATATTACTTAATAATCAATATGATACACATAATCATGTTTTATTATCACTTTTCAATTATATTTCTTATAAAAAGTAAGTGGACTTCTGGGAAAACCCATTTCTATAGCGGGCCAATAACTATAAACACATACTCACGTGACCGGCAGCGAACCTGTTTTTTTTTTCTTTTTTTTTTTGGGGTTTTCGGCCCTTCTAGCCATAAGCCAATTTACGATACTATATATTTTTTAAATTTTGTCTCTACTCCGGGGTCAGATTTTAGCCGAATGCCTCGAGTCGGATTCGAACCCGGGACCACTTGGTTAGCAGGATGGATACGCTACCGCCTAGCCTATCTGACCCCCTATTAGAGACTATTAGAGATTAATTTATCAATTTCTATTATTTTAGGAATGGCCTTTTGCACTCGGACCAAAACGATAGATACTCGTTATAGAGGAGAGAATATTCAATTGGACTTCATTAAAGCAAATTCTTTTGCCGAAACATCTTTAAGTTCATCTTTCACGATTAATTTTTTTAATACAATGTATACATTTTAAATGAAAGTTATGCGATGAGTATATGTAAATTAATTCACTTTTTAATTTAATAAAAACAATGGATTTTCCACAAGATAGCTAAAGTGATTAAAATAGAAAATCTGGAATAATTTTTTCATTTTCTTTAAATTCGCTAACGTCAAAAAGCTCCGTAAATTTTAAATTTTATCAAACTTTAAATGAATTAGTCGTATAGTATTTATTAAAAGTGTTTTTAAAATTTTACAAATTTTCAAATATAACACGGATGAAAATACTCTTGATATTTAGAATTTCCGGGATGCACCGCATCCACAACATCCATGGACTGCACCTCTCTGTTTATCTGCATGAAGAAGAATCTTGTGATATAGTTTTATCCCACTTCGAACTGATTTTCTCAAAATTTTACCCACTTACGTAGTTGAAATGATAAAACGATATTTCTGACATGGCCAAAAATGGCTCTTTTTTCATGTTATTCGTAGTTTCGTCATATTTATGCAAACATATTGAGCTAAATTTTTTAAATAAATTCGTTTAAAATTTTAAATTAAATAATCGTTATTTTTATCCATTCTTTAATAAGAGAAATTATTAAGATGGCTTTAGCAATTATGATCAAATTCATTCTAACAGAAGCTGGAAAAATAAAATTTAATAATTTTTAGAAAATATATCAAATATCTTATACTTCTCTAAATAAATCCTGGAAACTTGAGTCAATATAAATCTTCATTTAAAAAAATGTATTTCTTCTTCTTTTTCTTCTCCCTTTTTGGTAGGTAGGGGTACCTGTATTTTCCAGACCGTCACTCCATCTTTTCAATGGACAATCTCTTCTTCTTAGTGGCAGATTGTCTCTCACCCTTCTGACAATTCTATCTTCATTTATCCTTGAGATTTGTGTTTTCCATTCTGATTTTCTCCTTTGAACTCAATCGTCGTTGTTTTGAATTTCGCATCTCTCCGGGAATTCCTGATTTCTAATTGTGTCCAACCTAATTTTATTAATAATAATAATTCTTCTTAAGGTCTTCATTTCGCTAGTTTCAAATATTTATTTAACGACTAATTTTAATTTTCAGATAGATATAACATGAATTATTGTACTTGTATAATGCACACTCTTGCTATATCCTAATTTCAATTGGTGTGCTTCTCTCCCCCCTCCCCTCAGAAGGAAATCCTGAATCCGTCCCTATATATTAATAAGGCGCATTTTTTAATGAAATTTCCTTTTAAATTAAATAGAAAAAATTGACATTATATCAAAAGTTGCATAGAGAGTTCACAGAATCTTGAAAAAGTTTTCACTTTTCCCTTTAATTTCTATTTAATATTTTTGTTAAATATAAATAAAGATGAAAAAATTAAAGTCATTAAATTAAATGAACATAATTGGTAATAAAAGATAAGAGATAGAAGGGTCAATAAGGTTCCAAAAAAGAAGATTAAAGTAAAAATAACAATTTTACATCTCTCTTTACACGAAGTTAAATTTACTAAGTGTCTATATATACAGTAGACTTCCGGACAACGCGAGGGATACGTTCCCAGTAATAGGAAATCGCGTTATACGGGACATACATTATCAGACCAATTTATGTAATTTCAAGCACACCCAGCCTTCCTTGTCTTCGGTGATACCTTAATTAAAAATTTTCGTTCAGGTTTGGTCCATATACATGTATTACAAGTATTATTGCTTCTTTTGATAGTGAATAAATGTTAAATACTGAGGTGCATTCATGTATTTTTATTTTTATTGGAAGTTGAATAAAATTATTTTTCTCTTATATCTTTAAATTTGAATCTATTATTATTTTTTTATAAATCGCTGCTTCGTCAGCTTCAAAAATCAGAAACTATTCGAAAATGTTAATTCATCTTATGCGTTATACGGGACTATTTATCGGACTATATGAGTGCTAGTCGCAATTTTTTCATCGCGTTTTACGGAAGTCCAGTGTACCATATGAGTAGCTTTTAAAAATATTTAATAAACCTTTTAATGTTGAATTAGTACTGTTATTTACAAAAGAGTAGAGTATCTATATAATACAATAATATATATTTTAAAATTAAATCTATTTTTTTTAATTAAAGAAGAATATTTAGGTGTGTTGGAAGAAAACCACAGACAGCAACAGCGGTTGCAAACCAGGTGATAAAACAGAGCGAGGCGAACATGGACACCGAATGGTTTTAAATCCCTTTTCATTTAACAAATATCCCTTCGAATAATTTAACGAACATGTTCAAGACTCATTGGGAAGGGGCAGGGATGGAAAAACTTTAAATTCGACTTTGTATTATATATGTGTTCAGATATATGGTTACCATATATAATATGAATTTTTTTTCGCCTAGTCAGATAATTTAATTCATAAAGAGAACCTCGCTTTATCGTTTTATTTAACAATTCAAATGAGAGTATTAAAGGAAAGCAAATGCGATTTTCTTGACCCGAGTAAAAAATAAATTCGTTGGAGTTTTTTAGTTAGACCTTTGTTTTTTGTTGCCTTTATAGTTTACATTGCGGAGTGTTTAATTGAAAATTCAATCTATACTTATCTCTATAAAATGAATTGTTTTTTGTTTCATTTCGCTTTTGTATTATGTTTATATAACACTGTTTTAATTGTTTTTAATTTGTTTATTTAATAATCTATTTGATAAAACTTTCCTAACTTTATGCTTTTAAATATATCATTCTTCACACCTTAGTTGATAAATAGACTACCATAAAACAGGGGTGGCCAATCCAACGCTCACAATATGTGCTCGCTACACGACTCCCGGAAAAATTAAATGAAAATTGTTATTTTTTAAATTGTTTACTTTACCATACAGGTTATGGTCAAGTATTGTAATTGTCCATGAAAAAAGTGTTTTTTGGCTTCATTTTTTAATATCTCAAAAACTGCTGAAAATATTTTGATTAAAAAAAATTGAGCAAAACCATGGTATTTTGGTCTACAAAGAAGCCTTAATGAATGAACATCAAACAAATTATATTTTTCGAGATATTAACTGTTTTTTCAAAATGTCAGTTAGTATTCGTGCGTATGTACGTTACCAGATTTTTGTATACACTTTAGCTCAAAAACTAGTGTGAATTCCAAAACAAAATTTCATATGTAGTTTTGGTAAGAAAATTTCCATTCTAAAATTGAAGAAACCTGATATTTCTAATAAAATATCAATAGTCACGGAAACCTGCCCGCCTTTATCTATGCAACCGAAATACGCCTCTGGATCGTACTAGACTATCCTTCAGGCGTTCTTGTTAAATGAATATTTTTCATCAGGAAGAATTCTGGGAAGGGGGACAATTTTATTATGAAAGAAGGAGAAAGAAAATAAATATGAAGATTGGCTAGCTCTAGCCCAAGGCGTCTGATCGATTAGATAACTATTTCTGTGTATAATGCATTCTATATTAACCTTGATATTTAAATCCCCGTCATCCTAATTTCAATATTAGGATAGTAATAGCATCAAAATCATAATATACAATGCTTTCTATGGTTAAAATTATTAATTAATTAGATATATTAGTTTTTCAGAGAAAGAGGAAGAATAATAACTGTTATACTAAATCATCAATTGCGAAGTTTCACTGTTTTATTACAACTTTCTCATGCTCTACAAAGAAACAAAATTTTACATTCAAAACAATTACACTTTCTCAAATTAATCCGAACATTTCATATAAACTTGATAATTATTTTTTCTAAACACTTTGTCAGCTCATTTAGCTTTTCCATTCATTACTTATTGAGATTTGAAAACACTATATTCGTACAACACCATATTTATTTAGAAAAGCGACAGAAACTTTGTATACCCACTGCACACTCTCAAATGATTTAAAAAAATCTGTCAATACATTATAAAATTAAATCTAAAAATAAACTCTTACACACGAGTAACCAAAAAAAAGTATTCATTAAATTAAAAATAGTATACCAAGTAGAATAATTCTTATTTTTTGTTTTCCATGCAGCAATTAGATATTTCTCGCTGTGACTCTATTCAAAGCGTTTTTTTGTTCTGAGTAAGTGGCTTTATTCTGGATCGGTGTTTATTCATCCTATTGATGATGGGCTTAAAACCCGAAATATATATATCGAGATAAAACTTAAAACATATATCTGTTTTATTTGGTGAAAGCTAGATTTAAATTTGACTTACTTTTTATTCAAAATGTTTCACTTTGTATCGACACTAACTCTTTAAAAAA
Source organism: Forficula auricularia (assembly GCA_024734495.1). Taxonomy (NCBI): domain Eukaryota; kingdom Metazoa; phylum Arthropoda; class Insecta; order Dermaptera; family Forficulidae; genus Forficula; species Forficula auricularia. The sequence continues at coordinate 1,754,395 of JALMQS010000074.1, read as the reverse complement.
TTTTTATTAATCTCTATTAGATGGTCATTTATATTTATATTTTATTGAAATATATTCACCTCACACTAAATATCTTCTCTCCTTCCGAATTTTGACCAATCCTGATACAACTAGATATCTCTGATATTTTTCGGAGAAATCTCACCTATACAGCCTATATCGAAGAAGTGTCCTTCGGGAAAATGTTCAGCTATATAGATTATAGAGGAATAGATATAGTCGTGCCTTTATTAAAATTTGATTCCGATATTAACATTTTGATAAGATTTTTCGACAAGGGGACGATGTCATAGATTAACACATTTATTTTAGGTTATGACTTTGCACGAAGAGAATTCGCCAGGACAATGATTTTTTAGATTAAATTATGTTGAGTTGTTTAGGCGGATGACTGAGAAATTAGAAATGGAATAAAAAAAATAAACAAAAACAATATACGTGCAAGTATCTGAATTAAATCTGAAAACTTGCTGCACTTTCATCGTTTCATCCACATAGAATGCTTTTTCTTGCTTTAAAGTCCCCACCTTGAACACAATAGCTTATAGTTTACTAGACGCTAATACTAATGTAAAACCAAGAACTTAGGGTCTTTGTTCTTCCTTTAATTACGTGATTGTTTGGTTATCGTTTTAATAATTCTAGTTTTTTTAAATGTCGTTCATGAAGGTATTGAAAATATTATAAGTTATGGTATATATTAATAATTTAACTATATGTCAACTTCTTCTTCAAACTATAAAGTCATTTTTTGTTACAAATAGAGCTAATTCCAAAGATAAATAAAATAATTTATGAATATTTTCAGTCAGTGTCGAACTATTGTTTAGAAAATGTTTGTTTTATCTGTCTTTTCATTACATTATTCAGCAAAAGTAAATAAAATTATATTGTTTAATAGGACCATGAACTTTCTTTATTCACGTATGAGGACAGGATCTCTAATGCCTAATTTATGATGTGAACTGTTTCTTAAGCCAGGCACCCAAAGAGAGCGCCGAAGAACTCAGGAGATTGCTACCCGCTCTCTAATCTGGATTACAAGACTCCGCTCTTAGGCATCGCCATCTGTTTGTGTCACTGTGCGTTCTAAAATGGGAAAAATGCCGACTCAAAAAAGAGCTATTGGGCTAAAAGATATGTGGGCATGGTCAAGGGCTGGCTGCCTCAACAGCCCCCATTCGCCAGCCCTTTCAATTTATTTCTAGTACTATCTAGTAAACTCCACTCTAATAAAGCGCCTGTTCTCTGGATCTCTGAGGACTTCGAACCCACTCGGGGTATTATCTGATCGGGGTTTGTTCCACCAGGCACACATACGACCACAACGGAAATATGATTAACTGCAACCCTCGCCACTTAGTACCACAAAAGATTTTATTTTGAACGAGATTATACCTTTTTACTTTTTTTTTTTGAAAAATTCAATCAACGAATGGGCCATTCATTTCTTTGAAAAAATAAACTGATATGTGTGACGTACGATTTTCAATTATCTAACATTTTTAATTGGAAATTAACACGTTATTAACTTTTCAAATAAGTAATCAGAAATTCAATATTTTCTCCATCCTATATTTATAAAAGATTGGCTGTAATCTGAGACTTTACTTTACCATACGGAATATGGGTAAATATTGTAATCGTGCATAAAAAATTGATTTTTTGCTTCAAATTTTCGAAATATCTCAAAAAAGGCTTTGTGAGTATTTAGCGAATTTACGACGATTCAGTCTACAATAAAACTTTGTATAATGAACATCAAAAAATATATATTTTAAGAGATATGAATTATTTTGTGAAAATGTCTGCTAGTGATTGAGTGTGTGGAAACAAATTTTGTGTACGTTCTAGCTCAAAAAACAATAAAGTTATATTTAGATATTTGATATTTTTTGTATGGTCTCAGGAACGATTCCGATTTGATTATATTCTGAGGAAATATGTTTTTATTTATTTATTAGATAAAAATATATATTTATCTGTGTGACTTTAGGTAATGTGGCGTAGCAGTCGGTTTACAACCGGTCAAATTTTCGCAGCTGCAGGGTTTGAATCTGGGCTTGCTGATTCGTAGGCAAGATCGCTACCTACACGGCCAAACCGACCACTATAGAAAATAATATTGTGACATATATTTTGGCCCGGTGATTAAAAATTAAGAAGGATAAAACTAGCGAGCTAAGCGAGAGAAGATGTCGAGAGGATATGAACTACTGCAGAGCACCCATTTACGTCATAAAAATGTTTGAGAATAGAAAAAAATATATTAAAAAGAAAAACACATAATTCAATTAATTATAATAATATTAGCATTAAATTTCCAAAAACTCTGGATTTTTCTTCAAATAGATCTTTATTTAATCTTAGTTTTAGAAATGTTAATAAGAAAATTACTTTTATATTATTTTAAAATTGTTTTAATATATTCAAAACAATTTATGAACCATTAAGCAAACATAACCTAATTAGGCCAAAGAAGGGGTGCTCTAGACCCAGGCCTTACGATCAGGCACTCACGGGAGATTCAAGGAGCAAATGAAATCTCTTATCCGAAGAATATAAGAACAGGAATGGAACTTATGCCACCCTGCAGGAACCTAGCATAGTCCTTTTGTCCCTTATATAGTCAATTTTTTTTAATCCCCTTTTATTTTTCAACTTTTCGTGAAGTAAAATTGAGAAAAATACAGAAAATATTTTCAGCGAAATAAAATATTTTTGAAGTGAAAACTTCTTTAGTAGCACCGGACACACTTTTTTAACCGACTTCAAAAAAGGAGGAGGTTCTCTATTCGACTGATTTTTTTTTTGTGTGTCTATTTTACCTCATATCTCCACCAATTGTGAACCGATTTTGAAAAAAAAAATTGCATTGGGTTCAGTCTAGCTTCCGATCGGTCCCGTTTTTTTCATTGGTATTAGACCTTTTTTGTTAGGTTTGTTCAGGCCTAACTTCTTTGTTTATAAACCGATTTCGATGATTCTTTTTTTTATTGGAAAGGGGATATCTTAGGGATAGTGCCATATTAATTTAGTCAAGTTCTGATGATAGGATCAACGACGAAATCTCCAATTCTTATGAGCAAATAATCGAAATTATGATAAATAACATGTTTTTTATAAAGGTATTATATTAAGTCACTATTAATAACATCACTAAAAAGAGAAAAATAAAAATAATTTTTATAAAAAAATAAAACCGACTTCAAAAAACTTAAATGCAACAAATAAAATAATAATAACTTAAAAATAAAATGAAATCCACTAAAAGGTATAAAATAATTATTTTATTTAGTTACAACTAAACGACGAAATATTAACATGAAATTACTTTAGAAGTCGGTGTCAAACAAACATTTTATGAATCGCACTTGACGGATCTTACTTTGGCGGGTTCGCTCGCTTATAGGTATAGTTGTTTGGCACCGACTTCAAAAAGTAATTTCGTGTTAATATTTCGTCGTTTAGTTGTAACTAAATAAGATAGTTATTTTATACCTTTTAGTGGATTTTATTTTATTTTTAAGCTATTATTATTCTATTTATTGCATTTATGTTTTTTGAAGTCGGTTTTATTTTTTTTATAAAAATTTTCTGGGTACTGAATGAGATTGAGCCGTCACCATCGGCTATGTAACGCTCATTCGGGTAAACTCAGCTCGAGTCGACTTGAGTCAACCAAGAGAGACAGCTAATGATTTCAAAGAAGAATCGCTTGTAAGTGAAAGTAATGTAGCCTTTACATTATGTATACTTTTTCTTATCTTATAATAAACTCTAAAAGGGTTGCAACATTTAATATCAAATCCATTTTTTAATTCTCCTTTCTAAAAAAACATTGCAATCAACATTAAAAAGAATTGATTTCTTACAAGACTGCCCATCTAAGAATTAACACCGTGCGTGTTGATTTTCATTTGAAAGGTAAAATTCGTTGGCTTATTTATTATTATTCTTTTATTTGGTTACGTTTAAACTACCATTCCTCAGTAATTCTATGAAAAATATGAAAAAATTTCTAACATTAAAAATATATACCTATATATTTAATTTTTACCAAATTAGAAACCTTAACAGTCGGCGTTTCGTTGCTAGATTTAATGAAATATTTATACTATGTATTTTAATGAACTTTTTGCTCTTTTATTTTATTATTCTATCAAAGTATTTTTTATATGTAAACGTGTGTATATTATATTTTAGTTCGACATTTTTTTGAACATTTTTTTATTTTGTATCATATTAATATGTTTCATTAAAAAATCTGCTAATGAATTCGCTGTGTTAAGTTGATAAAAAATTTCTATCTATTAAAAATGAAAAAATTAAAAATTCCTATTAAATAATATCTTTGTATAGATTATATTAATTATTTAAAATTAATAAAAAAGTGATTTCATTATTTGAAGTGGATAAAAAATCACATTTTAATTAAAATATACTCATTTAAAAAATAATGATACTTAAAATACTTCAATTCGTATATCGATCGGTCTAGAAGTCAACACAATCTGTTTGATCATTTTTGTAACATACTCTAATTAGAGATTTGTCTTATAGGCTATACTTTTTGCAAAATTAGGCGTTTTGTAGTCCCCAGAACCCAAAAACAGTCTAAAATGAATCCAGTAATATTCCTGATTATTATCACAATAAATTCATAAAAAAATAAGGGACCATTCATAAAATACGTCACTCTTTTTGGTCTCCCATCCACCTTCTCAGATAGTCACATTTTCGTACCTCCTCTAGCTATAATCGTAACGTTACTATACTCCAGTCGTAATCTTATCAATTTGAATAAATTTCAGTAATAGAAGTACATAAATATTTTTGTGAGTACAAAATTCTAATTTTTTTAAAACAATATAAATCATGTTTAAAAATAATTAAGGTCCATTTAACTTAACAATAGCGTTAATTCACGATGAAAAAGTGAAATATGAAATTGATGTATCTATATAACGTCACGTTTGTTGTGATCCCCTTCTCGTCACATATTTTAATATTAGACTATATGCCCTCTCCCTCTTCGTTGCTTACGTATTTTATGAACAGCCTTAATACAATGAAAATTAAATTTGAAACTTAAGTTAGTTAATTAGATAAAGATTTCACACCAAATACTGAAATTTAACTCGAATTTGGGACTTTATTTAAAAGAATGAAAGAAAGAAATTGAACCGGACTTCAAAATTGGGAAGAGGGTACAAAAAAATTAAATCTATTACATTTATGAAATAAAATGTTAATTCAAACCACGATTTCTTTTTTTTTTATAATAATTCAAGTTAAAAATTATTCGAAGTTAAGTGTGATGTTAATTATTATTTAAAAAAATAATAATTAACATCTTTTTTTGCAAAAACAGACGAAATTCTATTATATAGATCGGGGCTTTCACTGCAATGAATGCGGCCCGAAATAAAATTATATACTTTCGTAAAGGTTTTTATGTACTTACTGAAAAACATATCTGATACAATTTGACCTAAAATATTTTTTTTCTTTCTAAAAAAAAAAAAATGAAAACTCGATTAATAATACAAAAAAATATAAGATAAAAAATAAAAACTTTTTCAAGACTCAGTACCCTTTATAGTTAAAGCCGAAACAAGTAATTTCTTTTGAAGATTTTTGTCTGAATTTTAATGAAGTCCAATTGAATAATCTCTCTCTATATAACGAGTTTACTTAACCTTTTTGTGATCCCCAAGGTACTTAATTAGGATATTAAATTTCATCAAAATTGGTTAAGTCATTTTCATGATATTTAGAAAAAACTAAAAAAGTACCGAAATAAAGTACTAATTCCGATATGTACCAAAAACTAATCAGCTTTCATTTTGTTAAAATAATGGTAGGTTTTCAATTTCATTTCAATAGTGAAACGGTGTGGAAAAATCGTGGACGGAAAAAACGATAACATCCATCTGTATGTACTTCCTGAAAAAAATGGCACTTTTTGACTTCTCAACGAGATCCCATGTAATTTTTGGTTAAACCGTCACTTGCTCAAATTCAACCTAATTGAATACTACAATTTATGACTTTAAATGTGCCCATGGGTTCCGTAGTCTTTACCTGAGGACCCTTCGAAGTCGCGCTTGCCGCGAGACCGATTACACTATTTTCCCCATGCTTCGCATTGGATAAAGTAAAAAACTTCGTTTTCTTAATATTATTAGATTTCATTTAAATAAGTATTAATAATAATCTCATCATATAAATGTTTTTTAAATATTAAATGATTATTCAGGCCAAATAGAGGGCCAATGATAAAAGAATTAGTCGAATGTATTGTGAAGAGAATTAGGGACAATTGATATGATTTGGAAATATGTGCACATCTTTTTATAGTTTTGTAATTAAATAACAATCATTGAGATACATGATGAAACCTAAATAAAATTGGCGAAACGTTGCGCAAATCAATGACGATTCTTTGATTTTTTTTAAGTTTCTTGTCCAAATACCTGCAAATGTACTTCATTTATTATTAGGTATTGCCAGTAAAATTTAAAATTATTATACAAAAAAAATATTAGAAAATCTGATTATATAGTTTAAAAGCAAAAATAAAATTGATTAATTTAATAAGAGAACGATCGTGTAATGAACACTGATTTAATTCAGACTCATGTAAAAACAAAGCCATTCAATTGAAAGGATCTCTCGGAGGCAGATTAGCGACCCTAGTTCAAATGGGGAAGAGCGAGCAAACAAAAACCCTATAAACCTCTATTTGCTTGGTTTTGTTGCGGTCTTGTCTCGGTTAAAGGTGGAAAAGATGAGGCAAGGAACAAACGGATGCAAACGGTGTTCGAGTTAGAGCATCGGTAGTCGATGAAAATGGGTAAGCCCGGCCAAGAAGACGAAGGGTTTTTGGAATAATCGAAGCTACAAGCTCAAAGCTACGACTTTGTGGTTGGCAATCAAGAGTCTCACGAATGCAGACACAGACACGCGTTGCTGTTTCCATAATGGAACAGATGCTGCCTCGAATCTAGATAGTACGCTCGCATTTACCATCCACATAAGACTGTCCCGCCATTTAATCATGTTCGCCATTTGAGAACCGGTTATGTTCACTTTTTCACTTTCGATTAAATTATCGTCACATGATTAGATAAAGAAATAAATAAATTATTTTTCCTTGTGGGTGGTTATTGGGTACTTGGACTTGAAATCAAATTAGAAGTTAAATTTTCAAATTGTTGCTATGTTTTGCATTATATTTTTTTGCTTCCTCAGGCCATTTAATCATGTTCGACATTTGAGAACCGGTTATGTTCACTTTCTCACTTTCGATTAAATTATCGTCACATTATTAGATAAAGAAATAAATAAATTATTTTTCCTTGTGGCTGGTTATTGAGTACTTGGACTTGAAATCAAATTAGAAGTTAAATTTTCAAATTGTTGCATGTTTCGTAGTATATATTTTTGCTTCCTCAAGCAATATAAGGATAACCTCCTCGTAAAAAGTAATATATAGTTCATTACACCAAATGTCGCTCACAATTAAATTGACATAGCAAAACAATGACATCCTTTTCTTTTTTACTCTTTTTTTTAAACACAATCGTATTATAAGGACTGATACAGATAATAATATTAATAAATATTCTGAATATTAAGCCTTATAATACGATTGTGTTTTTTTTAAGTGTAAAAAAGAAAAAGATGACTTTGTTTTTCTATGTTAATTTAATTGTGATCTACATATGATGTTATGGACTATAGATTAATTTTTAAGAGGAGGTTGAGTTCAAATATTGCCTGAGGAAGCAGAAAAATATACTGCGAAACGTAGAAACAATTTGAAAATTTAACTTCTAATTTTATTTCAAGTCCAAGTACCCAATAACAAGTCCCAAAGAAAAATATTCATCATTAAACCAATTATTTTACATTAATTAATGTATACATTGTATTTTGCTTCGATTCCGGAGATAACTTCTCCACCATCGAGTGTCCTTATTTATCTTTAGTCCTTGTTTTTAATAAGAGGAAAAATCTAATTAGATAAAAAAACCTCTTTTCCGATAATTATTTCAATTCCATTATTCCCCAATCAAGTCGATTGGTATCCTCTCCCTCACCCCATCCCATTCCCCAGCCCCAGATCTTCCTTTCATCATGGGCGATAACATCACCAATTTAAATACTAAATTATAATTTTTAACTAACGAGATACAAAATAGAAATTTCATCTAAGTCCATTAATCAAATAAAAGATATTTCTATAGAAATTCAAGAGAGGTGCTCAACTACCGAATCCGAGGTGTTAGAGATAAGGGATGAATACAACCAACCCTTCTGACATCATAAGATAAATCCATAACAACTCAGATTTAGTAATTGACCATCTCTCTTGATTTTCTGTAAAAACCTTAACTCTGCTATTATCGAAATTTCTCTTTTATATATAAAATATATATAATATAATCATGTATGGCTAGTAATCAGTTACAAGTAATTCCAATACAAGATACCAATTAGATACAATTGTAAAGAGTAACTTGTAACCTGTCAAAGCACATGAAAATAATTGCTATTTTGAATTTCTTTAGAAAATCACAAGTGATTGTCATCTACTAGATCTGAGATGATATATGTCATATGAATTGTTTAAACTCTCAGGAACCGAACCCAAGTACCAAAATTAGCAATCTGAGCCAATTGGCTACCCTGTGAGGTGAACCTCTCTACCATATATATCGCACTAAATTTTTCAGTCAATAATTTAAATCTTAGTAAAAATAGTAAAATTTCGCAGTCTAGTTGTTCTAAATTTAAACACAAGGCCATGCCATTTTGATACTCGAGTGTAATTTTCGAGAGGGTGAAAAAAACACTTCTGAAAATTAGTTAAAAATAATCCATTCTATCTAGGATCTAGTATATGACAATCTCTTGTGAATTTCTTAAAAATCTAAAGTATATTTCCATTGGCAATTTGAACACTTATTTGAATTTCGTAACGTTTTTCTGTAATTTTTCTCAAACTAATTACAAAAAATTCGACTATTTTAAAAAAGCTGAAAGATCATTTTTTCAAAAACTAATTTATTAAAATGTATGTTAATTGATCTTATCTATATGTTTTAACAGGGGAAGGCAACGGGAAACCACTCCTCTGGAAAAATTTTCCCAGGAAAATTACAATAGAGAGGAAATCGTCGACGATCGATTGATTATGGAACTTGAAGAAGAAGAAGATATGTTTTAAATATGATGGCATTGTTTTTATTAAATTTTTTTTATTTATTTTTCAAACTAATCAAATCCAAGGAAAAGCGCTCCGAGAAAATACAAAAATTATAGGTAATCGTTGCATTAAGAGTACCACTACTTAAGGGAAGGGGTTAATTTGAAACTGCTGCACTCGGATCTTAATATTATTTTTAAAGTTTTTGTTTAAATATTGTTTGGTACTGAAGTTTTTTAAAATATATTTTAGCATTCTAGTTTTTTTTTTTTTTTACTTTATCCAATGCTAAGCATGGGGAAAGTATTGTAATCAGTCTCGCGGCAAGCGTGACTTCAAAGGGTCCTCAGGTAAAGAGTACTGAACCCATGGACTCAATTAAAGTCACAAATTATAGTATTCAATTAGGTTGGATTTTAGCACGTGACGGTTTTGTCAAAAATTACATGGGGTCTCGTCGAGAGGCCAAAAAGTGCCGTTTTTACTTTATCCAATGCAAAGCATGGGTAAAGTATTGTAATCGCTCTCGGGGCAAGCGTGGCTTCAAAGGGTCCTCAGGTAAAGACTACGGAACCCATGGACTCAATTAAAGTCACAAATTGTAGTATTCAATTAGGGTGAATTTTAGCACGTGACGGTTTTGCCAAAAATTACAAGGGGTCTCGCCGAGAGTCCAAAAAGTGCCATTTTTTCATTTAGTGCGTGCGGATGGATGTATGTATGGATGTATGTATGGATGTATGTATGGATGTATGTATGGATGTATGTATGGATGTATGTATGGATGTATGTTATCGCTTTTTTGGCCCACGATTTTTTCCACACCGTTGCATCGATTGAAATGAAATTGAAAACCAAGGATTCTTTTAACAAAATGAAGCGCTGATTAGTTTTTGGTACATATCGGCCGACAAACATTAGTACTTTATTTCAGTACTTTTTTAGTTTTTTCTAAATATCTTGAAAATCACTTAACCAATTTTGATGAAATTTAATAACCTAATTAATTACCTTAGGGACCACAAAAAAGGTTAAATAAAGTTTTTAGTAAAATTATATTTTAAAGTACTTTACTCTAGAGTAAGATTGTACTTTTTTTAATTTTTAAAATTCTTTAAAATTTATTCATTTGATCGTTTTAATATAGCTCATTTAGCCTTGCTTAAGTAAGAATGGATAGGCTTCTCTCTGTGAAATGCTAAAAATTTGGGAGGAATTTTTATGAGTAACCATAGCAACTGCGTTGTTTTCTTATCCGTTACCTTTGCAGAAGACATAGAAATCGATTTTAAACCAAAAATAGCGATTGATTCTCATCTAGTACTTGAGGAATAATCATTCTATATTGGATTTTTGACGTTTCGGTTTTTATTAGTAACCATTCCTGAAGACATAGAGAAATCGACTTTAAACCAAAAATAGCGATTGATTCTCATCTAGTACTTGAGGAATAATCATTCTATATTGGATTTTTGACGTTTCGGTTTTTAATAGTAACCATTGCTGAAGACATAGAGAAATCGACTTTAAACCAAAAATAGCGATTGATTCTCATCTAGTACTTGAGGAATAATCATTCTAGAAGGATTTTTGGACGTTTCGGTTTTTATTAGTAACCATTCCTGAAGACATAGAGAATGATTTTAAACTAAAAATAGCGATTGATTCTCATCTAGTACTTGAGGAATAATCATTCTATATTGGATTTTTGACGTTTCGGTTTTTATTAGTAACCATTGCTGAAGACATAGAGAAATCGACTTTAAACAAAAATAGCGATTGATTCTCATCTAGTACTTGAGGAATAATCATTCTATTTTGGATTTTTGACGTTTCGATTATTATTGGTAACCATTGCTGAAGACATGGAAGAATCGACTTAAAATCAAAAAGACTAAATTCTTTTATGGCAAACAACTCAAGCTTGTCAAATGTCAAAAATCCAATGTAGAATGGTTATTCCTCGACTATTAAATGAGAATTATTTTTGAATTAATATCAATATGAACTACAAATTGCAACTGATATCTGATTAATAATAAAGGAACAAACATATTAATATTTCAAATGAATTTGGATAAAGTTTAGCAACGATCCGTTGCAGTTTATTTCATTTAGTGAGTGCGGATGTTTTTTTTGTTTGTTTTTTTTTACATTTTTGGAAACCTTATAAGTTCTAAGGATCAGCGGACAAAAATAATCATTAACTTAACCATGATCTTGAATGATTTGTAGGGCAAATTTTTTTAAATGGCTATCAGAAATATTTAATTGAAATACTTATTTAACATCTTAGCTATAGAAACTTAATGTAATTTGTGCATTGTATAGATTTAATGTTTTTTATGCAGGTTTGTGGTATCTTGTATCTTATTACTCAAAAATTGCAATATGTGCATCTCTGAGTACATCAATTTTAAGTAATTAGATAACAAGATAACTTTGATTTTTATTGAGACAAGTTATTTTAAAAAAATAATTCAAAAATATAATTTACATATTCCTAATCAGAATAGTTCGTTCATCAGATAAAAAACTGAAATGAAGTACTAAATAATTTATTTATATCTATTACGGTAATGAACAAGGACCATATTCTTAAAAATTTAATATAAAATTTTTATTTAAAAACTTGGATAAATAAAACAAATTTGACCAAATAAAAGCTATACTTTTGTGGACTTTGGATTGTTGACAATTTTGAAAATCTATTCTGTATCTTTTACTAACTATATTAAATCCAATAAACAGCCTTATTTTAAATCATTTATTTTGGTTCAACCCGATGACTAAAAGATATAATAGACGCGATCATTATCAGGGACAATTATCAATGAAAATCTAGTTTTTTTCTGTTTTGTGTGGGTTAATTTTGTAAATAAATTTAGGAACAAGATTATAGTTATAAAAAGTGTATGCCGGACTTGAAATCATGTGCCCTGACAAGCTTCATCTCGGAAAATTTAATACAAGTTAATACACATCCAATATAATGATATCAATTTATTTTTAAAATTAATAAAATAATCATCTTTTTCTATATTATGTTTAATTTAGATACCAATTACCAAAAGATAAGTTGGTATTGCTTTAAAAAGTTTAAATTACAATTGCAATTAGCATGTTGTATTTTAATTACTTGTAGCTAATTAATTCTCATTCCTGATTAGAAGCCATTTTTCGAATTTCCAAATTGATCGTCATTAATCCACGTGGCAGTTTTAAAGTTGATGCAATCATGGAAGCGAGTCTTTTATTCTGATGAAGCTTTTTTGCTCGAGTTTAAACCTCACAATTTTGGCTGATTTGCATGACGGCCTTAGGCATTTTACCCCAGACCTAGTACTCTCTAGAATTAAATATGTATTCTGATCAACCGGGAGATAAAAGAGCTTCAAAAATTTTTATTTATGGATCCCCTTTAAGCATTAAATTCAAAAAGTATATATTAAAATATGAAGTCGGTTCTTTAGTAGATTGCAAAAAGTTGCAGAGAAGAAAGAAATATATACAATAGAGAATAGACCAACGGCGTGCCCATTCGTCTATCCTATCCACTCGTATGTAATACCTACACATATATGTTTTCATATTGAAATAACAAGCAATTCAAAAGATGGAATATTTATTTATTTTTTTATTTCGTTGAGATCTTGTTTAAATTTATTTATTTTGCATTGGCTGATATATTATATAATATTAAAACAATCTGTTAGGTATGTTTCTCTTGGACTCGTATTATGTTGTGGAAAAAACAAATAGGATATCGAAACATTATGTTCATATTCGTAATCGTGATAAATTTCTGCATTGGCAGAAAATTATATAGACCAATATATTTTTTTTTAATGATAATGATGAGAGAAGGAGTTACACCAAAAAGGTGCAACCTCTAAAGGCCTGGGTTGGCCCCTCCATCGTGAAAAGAAGAAGAAAGAATTTTATGGGTTGGGCGGAGGTCGAAGATATCTGTGGATACGGGTCTTAAATAGCTTAAGGTTATAAGTCGCGGGAAAGATGGTGGCAGGGAGCGAGTTCCAGTCTCTGGAGGTCATAGGGATAAAAGAGTTGGCGAAAGCGCTTGTTCGACTTTTATCCAATTTGACAGCGAAGGGGTGCTGAGCGTTAGAAAACCGCGTGTTTCTCGTAAAGAGGGCATTAGGGGGGATAAGTGATTTCAGCTCGACTGAACAGACACCGTGATAGTATTTGTAGTACAGAGAAAGGGCAGAAACGGTTCTTCGGTGAGCCAGGGAGTCGAGTGAGTTGGTTAGAGCCGGGTCTCCTATTAGTTTAATTGCTCGCTTCTGAATTGCATCCAGTGTAGCAAGAGAATGCTTTTTTTTTTTTTTTTTTTTTTTTTTTAATGATATTGATGTGAGAAGGAGATACACCAGAAGGTGGATCCCCTAAAGGCCTGTATGGGCTGGCCCCTCCATCGTGAAAAGAACAGAGTAGAAGGAAAAGAAGCCGGGATCACGAGCCAATCTCAGAAACTTAGATACAATTCAATATCCAATTTACTAAGGTTTTAGGGGCTTCGAGCAGTGGTAAATTCTCCGCGCGATAAATTCGGTTAAATTTATCTCCCACTTAATTTTTATTGCCAGACCCTATACTTACAGAAAAAATGTCTGGGTATAGCCGGGAATCGAACCCGAGACCTCCGGGTTGCCAGTCAGTTACTCTGACCATTACACCACGGAGGCACCCCTCCACAGATGAGAGCCATATTCGAGACAGGGACGAATTTGAGCCTTATACAGTATAAGAATTTGACTGGGAGTATAACAGCGTCTAGAGACCTAAATAGGAGACCAAGCTTGCGTGCTGCAGCTTTAGCAGTGGTTGAGATATGATCATTCCATGAAAGGTCAGACCCTAGAGTTACTCCTAGCATTGAAATTTTATCCCTGAATTCTAGTGAGTTTGAGTCGAATGATATGTTTGGGAGGTTTCTGTCGACGCGCCTAGAAATAAACAAACAAACTGAGCTTTCGTTATTTCAAATTATGTATCTATAAAATATTTAAGACACCAAAAAGTCCTTAACAAGTTTATAATAAGCATTTTTATTTATTAGTTTTCTCAAAAAATTGTCAAGATGTAATGTATATTTTGTTTCTACGAATCATATGGAATGGCTAAAAAATATTTAAGATTCCAAAACGTTGTTTCATTTGTTTCCATAGATGTTTATGTTTGATAGACAATTGTTCTAACCCTTTTAGAAAAACTAATCTCAACCAAAACATTCTGTGAAAAAACAGGCCAAGTTCGAAATAGTAGTGAAATCTAGTGAGTAGCCAAGTTAAATTCGCCAAGAATAATTAAGTTGAGAGATCTACAATTTTCTCAACTTAATTAGGTATTCTTGGCGAATTTAACTTGGCTACCCACTAGATTTCACTACATTTTCGAACTTGGCCTGTTTTCTCACAGAATGTTTTTGTTGAGATTTCTCTTCTATGAGGAAGCCCGTTGGTCCAAAGGGCTAGTATTTTCATTTTTGACCCCCCCCCCCTCATTTTGGGTGGTTAGTTTTTGCATTTCTAGCCTTCAGGGGGGCAACAGAATATGTATACAAAAGTTGGTTGAGTTTGGACCAACGGGCTAGAATTTTTTGACCTCCCCCCCATTTTGAAGGGGTTGAAAGATAGAAAGTTTGGATTTTTTGAATTTTTCCTTTGCTTCTGTTCCAAACTCTACTACCAAGCGAAATTTCATGATGCTGGAATGATTGGAAGTACCCTATAGGTTTTGATGGCCTGTCAGTGAGTGATGGAGTGCCAAAATTAGCTATTTTCTCAGGTCCATATCTCAGAATCTATTTAAGCTATATTATTGAAATTTAGCACTCTCCTCAGTATGGATTATATAATTACATGTGTATAATTTCAGCTCTGTATCTCAAATGAATTCCACGCTGCAGAGGGCTCGAAATTGGCTCGAAATGGTTCGTGTAAATAGCGTACCAGTACAGCGTGTACGGCCAAGTTAATGCTCGAACTTGGCCTGTGCACGCTGTGCGCTTTGATAAGCACTTAGTACAGGTTTTTAGCAGAAGACAATGCTACCGAAGTATATATATTTTTTTTAATATTTTGTATTTATATATTAATATTTTAGTTAATAAAAATCCAGTCTCTTCTTGAACGGGTATTTTAAAAATTGTCATCTTTTATCTTTTGTCTTTCCTATTTAAATGGACCCAAGTCCGAAGAAAGTTAGCCGTTGAAAAGAGTAATTCAATTTGAGCCCTTTTCAAATAAAATTAAATGTACTGTTAGTAGTTAACAGAAAATGTTGTGAAATAGAAAGCATTTCAAATGAACAATTTGTGTGAATTTAGCAGTGAGTCGAATATACCTACCTACTACTAGGGCCGCTAGGATTGAAAATATAAATTTTAAAAAGTCCAAGACATTGAAACGAATAAAACTTAACGAAGCTAATTCAACAAAACAAACAAAAATAATATCTCAAAAAAATAATGGAAGGATTATGTTACAACATTTTAAAAGGTAAAAAACTTGCAGAAAATAATTATTTATTTATTTAAAAAATCTAGTGACATAATAATGCCTTAATAAATATTTGGATTAAGAATACAATGACTAATTATCTTATACTACCATCAGAGTTTTAATAGAATTAATTTCAAATTATATTCCAAAATACATCATTTATCCATTTCCATCTTTGGTGTAGTGCTGAGTCATTTATTGATTTCAGTATCGTAACGAGGACCTAGCTCAGACCTATTTTTTTATCTAGTAAACCTCTTCAAAGGAGTCAGGTTGGCCGAGTGGTTAAAGTGCATGCCTTCTATTCAAGCCCATGTGGGTTCAAGCCCGACTGGCTGCAAATATTTGACTGGCTATAATCTGATTCCTTCGGGGGAAGGAAATGGGAAACCACCCCTGAGAAAAATTTCCCCAGGAAAATTACAATGGAGAGGAAACTCTCCATAGTAATCGCCGACTCTCGGAATCGAGTATGCCAATTAAAGAAGAAGAAACCTCTTCAGTACCAATAATAGTGGAAGTGAATAAGATTAAACCAGCTTTCGGACTAACTACAATTTACACATAATATATATTACAAAAAGATTGCGTTTCAGGCGCATGAAAAATATAATTAATTACTTACAGTATTATTTCTTTGATTTCAAGCAATAGCTCTCTATTAGCAGCTGATTTATTATAAGAATTGTTATTTGTATCGTCAGTTCACTTTTTGCATTACTAAGAAGAAAAGTGTGACACTTTTTTTTATTTCAAGTTATACCTATATACCCTTTTCCTATTGAAAACCACATGAAAAAAGATCGCACTTCTTCCTCAGGCGAAGACACATGTTAAAACGAAATTAAAAGAATGCCTGAGCTCTTTATCTTATCCTTATTCTCTGAAAATATATTATTGTTTGTCGAAAAGAAAATGAAAAATCGGATTCCAGCTAGAATGCGCTTTTCAAGAGAAGAAATAAAAACGTTTTTTTTAGATAATAAAGATAATTCAATATTTTGTTTATCCCGTTTAGGATATGAAACAAGATGTGAAGGAGAGTTTTGAAGCTTGTGTGGAAGGAAAACAAGGGTCTTCTTCTATTTCTTAACCTATGGTCTGTTTATTCTAACTCGACGAGTCAGCATTTTTTAGGCCGACCTCTGCTTCTTTTTCCTGTTGGTTTGTTTATTAAAATTTTCTTGATAATTCGGTCTTGGCTCATTCGTTCAACGTGTGCGTACCAATTTTCTCTTCTACATTTGATCCAGTCATCAATCTTTTGGATTCCATATTTTTCCTTGATGTCTTCCCTTCTTTCAATGGGTATAAGGGTAATGATTTAAAAGAATATTCAATTTGTTCATCATTATAAATTGAATATCTCAAATAATTATTTATGTTGTTTTGATATTTATAAATAAGTTAAAATTCTGTATTGATTCCATATAGGTATCGTAGCCTTACCAAAAACGGAGATGGAGTAAATTACCATAAATGTATTGAAGAAGTGACTCCACCTATTAGCAATAATAAAAATTTAACTAATAGAAATATCTACATTGTTTTTTGTTTTTTAATGATAGAATTCTTCGCCGAATTGAATGATCATTAGATCATTTTCAGCTCTGTATGGATGGATCCAGTTCGGCTCTGTTCTTTGGTTAGGAAATGTCTATTTTAGGCCGATTTTCGGATAATAAGGTACAGTGAAAATCGCTTAACAGGAAACTGAGAAGACCGAAATATTTCTTCGAGTTAAAAGAATTTCCTGTTAAACATATTGTATTGCATATAAAAAAAAAATATGTAGGTATAGGTACTCACCAAAATTAAATTTATTAGAGTACATCATATTAGATACACTACATTTTAAATTATGTATTATACATTTATGTTTACATATACATGTGTATATGTATGTATGTATGTATTTAATAAAAAATAATAAAATTACACAAAAATATTAATAAAAAACTTAATAAACTTTAATATATGTATGTAATTTTATATAAAAACAAATAAAAATTTATTGATTTTTTGGAGAACAACATATTTTTGTACACTCCGAGAGCGAAATTTTTCGTTTAAGCGCGATTTTTGTTTCGTGTTAAAAGAAGCAAATGTATGAAAATAGCTAGTATTTTTCGGGTCCGCATTATTATTTCGTGTTAACCGATTTTTCATGTTAAACGTTTTGGCGTTAAACGATTTCAATGTATATATGTCAAATAGAATATTTTACAGGTCCTTAGCTATAAGTGATAATACTTGCCAGGATAGACATGATGGATTGAGCAAATTAAAAAGAGTCCCGTTTTACTTTTAAATGAACTTTTTTTAACAAACTAGAGACTTAAGTTATCGTGCCAAAATAGTAGTAGTTATGTAGTTATGTAAAAACTTACAATCATCATCATCAGCCTGTCGATAGCGACAATCCACTGCTGAATATAGACCTCTTCCATCAAATGGAAGGGGTTGGCATTAAGTCACCACGCTTGCCAGACGGATTGGTGACTAGGAATCCGGATTATAGCCGGTCAAATATCAATGCAGGCCTCGACTCGAACCTGACTGATTAGAAGGCTAGTGTCTTTTAAGCTCGGGCTAATCCGATTCCTTACAATAGAGTAACATTATTAAAATTATTTTAGTATAAAAATGATTAAAATAACACTTTACAGTTGTGATATTTTATTTTTAATAAGAAAATTATTTTTGAAAACCTATTATTATTTGGGGTGGACCCAGCGATTCTGTAAATACGCCAAAGTCAATTTTAGGAGCACGTACCAAAGATTGTTTAAACGTACTTGGTTTTCTGGTTTTTTTTTGCAAGCAATGTAAGCCCATTGCACAGTTACGATATCAAAGAAGAAATAAGATTGGGAAAACAGATAAATCTTCTTTTTTTTTCAATTTATTCGTATAGATATGTGATATCGTAGAAATGAAACTTATTAGAATTTAATTAAAGTTATGATCGAAAAAATCAGTTCTTTGCTACGACTGATTTGAAATCCGACTCGGTAGAGAGCAAGCGAAGAGGTAAGTTTCGATAGATCCAATCGCAAGAAACTAATTAAATTTTTTTCTCAAAGATTGTACTAGATTATTCATGAGGGAATTGATCGCATGCCGCTTCACCTGACATTTCGCTTGGGTGGCACATTCTGCAGCTCATGCATTAAACACTTCAAAAATAACCCTAAAAAGCAAGCGAAAATAAATGTGTCCTTCGATCATGAAATAATAAATCAGTTTTTACTACGCCTCTAAGTGTATCAAACAAATTATTCTTTAAATTATAATAAAATTCTTGATTTTATTGAGCATGTCTCGGAGGATCATTCATAAATCATCCAGTATCTTTCTGCTGCGGATTTTTAATTCACAGACTCAAGAAGAAAATGGATTTATAATAAATGGTCTAAAAGGACATAATTTTTTTTTATGATTTATGTAATAACTTTATTATCTTAATTTTTATTGATGTATTTATGTTATCAGGTGGTAAATATTTGTCTGTGTAGAATTATTTAAATATAAATTTATGTTGCAAAATTTATCTATAATGTGAACAATATAAACGGGTGCATGTGTTTATACAGTGTACTTTCGAATTTTGATATGCATATTAAATTAATTTTCAGATTCTATAACAGAAAATCTTTTAAGTAAAAAATATTATATAATTTAAAATAAATATAATATATAATTTTTTTGTTTAATATATATAATGTAATACCGAAATACATGCTTTTTACGTTAACTTAATCCAACAAGACTATGTTAATCTATTCGTTTGTTTGTTTATCTGTTAGGGGCCGTCCATAAATTACGCCGTCACACCAATTTCAAAATGTTTAGACCCCGTCCCTGCTTATCACATTCTGTCTTATTTTCTTGAGCTCCAGGGGCCGTAGTGGACGTCACACAATAGTATTTTGCTAAAATTGCTTGCTTACATTTTTCATTCAGATTTTTATTTTGGCATTTTCAGTTTGGAAAATAGATAGACTAACCTTAAATATAAAATATATTTGAACATTTTAAAAAAAATTTTAAATGAATTTTTTGAGACATCACAATTTTTTAAGATTCCGGGTCCCTGTAAGATTTTTACAAATCTGAGATTCCCTCTCTCCCCTTACTGTGTGACCGAATTTATGACGTCCCTTTATCATGCGATTTCTCAACATCTTATGGAAATAAATTTAAAACTTGTGTTAACATAATTATCGGCAAGAGATATCACAACAAGATTTTTATTCAAATTCCAAATATCCTGGTTTCTATTACATGAGAAAGCAATATTTAAGATTATTTTTAAATTAAAATCATAAGTAAAAATAGAAATATTATTATGATTTCCGTCCACAACGTGTGTGACATGACTATTTGAAGCCCTGAAGAAGTCGGCAAAGTCGACG
>JALMQS010000074.1:1665853-1734133 GCA_024734495.1 Forficula auricularia | reverse complement strand
ACATATGGAAAGATTTAGTAACGAATTTTGAGTTACTTGATAAATTTAGTATTCCACGATTAGCTTTACTACCTAACGCGAAATATTATGAGATACACGGATTTGCTGATGCAAGGAGCCGTGGCTATGAAATTTCTGTTTATTTTTTGTCCTTTTGCGATGAAAATAATTTTACTAGTAATCTGTTATTTGCTAAATCAAAATTGTCTCTTGATTTATTTGTTTTGATAACTAGGTCAAAAATTTATGTTTCTTTCTTTTTCCTTTTTAATGAAAATAATATTCAACGATTGGCCTTACAAGCCAGGCTTGGATATTATCAAATAAGCCCATTTGCCGAGGCTCATAGCTTCGAGATTTGTGTTTATTTTTTGTTAGTTTTGTCAAAAATAATATTCAACGTTGGCCTTACAAACCAGGCTTGAATATTATCAAATAAGCCCATTTGCGAGGCTCATAGCTTCGAGATTTGTGTTTATTTTTTTGCCTTTTTGATAAAAATAATATTCAACGATTGGCCTTACAAACCAGGCTTGAATATTATCAAATAAACCCATTTGCCGAGCTCATAGCTTCGAGATTTGTGTTTATTTTTTGTTAGTTTTTGATAAAAATAATATTCAACGATTGGCCTTACAAACCAGGCTTGAATATTATCAAATAAACCCATTTGCCGAGGCTCATAGCTTCGAGATTTGTGTTTGTTTTTGTTCCTAATTGATAAAAATCTTAAAGCAATTCGTGTGCGTGATACGCACACAGTTATCCCATACACAAAAGAAAAAAAAAGGAAAAAGGGAAAAAACGAACATTTAAAGTCATTTAATTTTAGTAACTCGCGAGATTCTTATAAACCGATTTTCAATTTAGCTAGAGTCAAGAGTATAATTGCATGGTTGTTGCAATACAGTGATAAGTCTCATCTTTCGCGAATTTCTGAAAACTAAAATTTGATATTTTGTTCGATCCTCGGAACAGGTAAATGATCGTTAGCAACTTTCCAGAGTGAATCCTTTGGTTTTATTTTATTTTATATTCCTATTTTTTTATTTTGTCATATAAACTCATTTTTTTTGGTTTGTACTTACTTTGTTTGTATCTATTTAGTTCATTTGTGCCTTTTTCTTTCATCCATTGAAAAAAGCGACTATTTTAATTGCACCTTAAATTAATTTTTTATGAAGATAAATTGTTAAAATGCTCAATACAAATCCTTTCGTATGACAATTAAGTCTCTCTTATGAGATCCACTAACCCTCTTCAATGAATAGACGGTCACATTGTTGAAATCTTTCAAAGAAGTAATCATTTTGTAGTGTTGATAAAATCCATACTCAACTTGCTGAGTATAACAGACCTTTAGTAAGATTAGTCCCACTGTTTGCTTTAAAACACTTTTTCACTAGATAACTCATACGGAGTGAGTCATCTTTGCGGGCCCAATATGGTGCTGGCAAATAGACCTCGCGAAATATTCATTTTCAAAATTACCGCCGTGTCAAATGGGAAAATAGATAAGGCTGTATGCATCGATATTTTGAGGCACTAATTGCTATCTCCTACCTATGTCCTTGCTTTATTTTCTAACTAACACGAACTTTATCTTAAACTCATTCTTTATTCTGATGTCGTTAAGAATGGTCTTAACTCATTTGATAGCTCCTCGATTACCGGAAAAATTGATGAATTTTAGAATGTAATCGCATCTTGTTTCTCTCCCAATCAGGTAAAAAGGTTTTTTTCTTCATCTCTGGATTATGTTTCTATGTTTGCTTTACCTTAATTGATTGAGTTTATTAATCTGTTTATTTTGTTTTTCCCAATCAGCACTCCCAATCAGACTACCGAAAAGATAACCAACCAGATGATTATTGTGATAAACCGATAAGCAACATTTGGTTTTGAACATACGCAGAGAGCGTTAAATATGAATTGTTGAGTGCCCAAAATTGTAAGTAGCAGATAGATCGCAGGCATATTTTTATTTGTTTTTTCATCAATTTAGATTGATCTTGAGTTTCTTTCTATTTGTTTATTTGATTTACAACCAAATAGAATAGATTAGATTATTGTTGCCCACTGCGATCATCTGGCTATATATTATATGTTTAGCAATTGTGCAATTTAGATTTTGCAATTGGCGTTTATTGATTAACTAAACTTTAACTTTACTAAAATTTAAACGCAATTATACGAACATTTTCTTCATCTTAAATTGAATTAATTTATATTATTACTTTAATTATATTATTTGCAATTGGCTTAACTTTTAATCACTTTAACTTATATATGTATAATTTATTTATATATATATAATTTACTTATATTTTGTGCAATTTAATTTGTATTGCAATTAGCTAAACTTCTTTATTTTATATATATAGTTTTAATTTAATCCTAATATAAAATCACTTGTATTCAATTTTAAAATTAATATTTTTTAAACCAAAATTTATATTAAATTCCATTAAAAAACTACATACAGTCCACTTTCTTATCGAAAATTAATTTTTTATTTTTCTTAATATTAAATTAATATTCCCAGCTACAGTGAGCAGCACCAATGTATATGTATGTATGTATGTATTTAATAAAAAACAATAAAATTAATAAAAATATTAATAAAAAAACTTAATAAACTTTAATATATGTATGTAATTTTAAATTTTTTTTATAAAAAACAAATAAAAATTTATTGATTTTTGGAGAACAACATATTTTGTACACTCCGAGAAGCGAAATCTTTTCGTTTAAGCGATTTTTGTTTCGTGTTAAAAGAAACCAAATGTATGAAAATAGCTAGTATTTTTTCGGGTCCGCATTATTATTTCGTGTTAACCGATTTTTCATGTTAAACGTTTTTGCGTTAAACGATTTCCAATGTATTTGTCAAATAGAATATCGTTTTACAGGTCCTTAGTTTACAAGGGATAATACTCTACAGACGCAGGGATAGACATGACATGGATTGAGCAACACTAAAAAGAGTCCCGTTTTACTTTTTAAAATGAACTTTTTTTAACAAACTAGAGACTTAAGTTATCAGCCAAAATAGTAGTAGTTATGTAGTTATGTAAAACTTACAATCATCATCATCATCAGCCTGTCGATAGCGACAATCCACTGCTGAATATAGGCCTCTTCCATCAAATGGAAGGGGGTTGGCATTAAGTCACCACGCTTGCCAGACGGATTGGTGACTAGGAATCAGATTATAGCTGGTCAAATATCAATGCAGGGCCTCGGACTCGAACCCGGGACTTCTGATTAGAAGGCTAGTGTCTTTAAGCTCTCGGCTAATCCGATTCCTTACAATAGAGCAACATTATTAAAAATTATTTTAGTATAAAAAATGATTAAAATAACACTTTGTTGTGCTTGTGATATTTTATTTTTAATAAGAAAATTATTTTTGAAAATCTATTATTATTTGGGGTGGACCCAGCGATTCTGTAAATACGCCAATGACTGAGAGTAACAAATCAAAGATTGTTTAAACGTACTTGGTTTATTTGGTTTTTTTTTTGCAAGCAATGTAAGCCCATGGCACATGCTACGATATCAAAGAAGAAATAAGATTGGGAAAACAGGATAAATCTTTTTTTTTTCAATTTATTCGTATAGATATGTGATATCGTAGAAATGAAACTTTCTCTATTAGAATTTCTAATTAAAGTTATGATCGAAAAAATCAGTTCTTTTGCTACGGACTGATTTGAAATCCGACCAGGAGAGAGAGCAAGCGAAGAGGTAAGGTAAGTTTCGATAGATCCAATCGCAAGAAACTAATTAAATTTTTTCTCAAAGATTGTACTAGATTATTCAAGAGGAATTGATCGCATGCCGCTTCACCCGACATTTTCCTAAGTTTGAAGGGGGGGGGGGGGTGGTATGGCACATTCTGTGCCCATGCATCATTAAACACTTCAAAAATAACCCTAAAAGCGCTTGAAATAAATGTGTCCTTCGATCATGAAATAATAACTAGTTTTTACTACGCCTCTAAGTGTATCAAACAATAAAATTATTCTCTTAAATTATAATAAAATTCTTGATTTTATTGAGCATGTCTCGGAGGATCATTCATAAATCATGGAGTATCTTTCTGGCTATGGATTTTTAATTCAGACTCAAGAAGAAAATGGATTTCTATAATAAATGGTCTAAAAGGACATAATTTTTTTTTTTTATGATTTATGTAATAACTTTATTATCTAATTTTCATTGATGTATTTATGTTATCAGGTGGTAAATATTTGTCTGTGTAGAATTATTTAAATATAAATTTACGTTAAAATTTATCTATAATGTGAACAATATAAACGTGGTGCATGTGTCGGTACAGTGTACTTTCGAATTTTGATATGCATATTAAAATTTAATTTAGATTCTATAACAGAAAATCTCTTTTAAGTAAAAAATATTATATAATTTAAAATAACATATTTATATAATTCTTTTGTTTAATATATTGTAATACCGAAATACACGTTTTTTACGTTAACTTAATCCAACAAGACTATGTTAATCTATTCGTTTGTTTGTTTATCTGTTAGGGGCCGTCCATAAATTACGTCACACCAATTTCAAAATGTTTAGACCCCGTCCCCGTTTATCACATTCTGTCTCATTTTCTTTGAGCCCCAGGGGCCGTAGTGTGACGTCACACAATAGTATTTTTGCTAAAAATTGCTTGCTTACATTTTTTTGTCTAGATTTTTATTTTACTAGCATTTTCAGTTTGGAAAATAGATAGACTAACCTTAAATATAAAAAATATATTTGAACATTTTAAAAAAAATTTAAAATGACTTTTGAGACATCACAATTTTTAAGATTCCCGGGCCCCCTGTAAGATTTTGTCACAAATCTGAGATTCCCCCTCTCCCCTTACTGTGTGACCGAATTTATGGACGTCCCTTTACCATGATTTCTCAAAACATCTTATGGAAATAAATTTAAAACTTGTGTTAACATAATTATCGGCAAGAGATATCACAACAAGATTTTTATTCAAATTCCAAATATCCTGGTTTCTATTACATGAGAAAGCAATATTTAAGATTATTTTTAAATTAAAATCATAAGTAAAAATAATATTATTATGATTTCCGTCCACGAATGTGTGACATGACTATTTGAAGCCCTGAAGAAGTCGGCAAAGTCGACGAAACGTTGGTGGATAAATAAAAAAGTCACACATAAAAACTTGTCCTTATTTTCCTAATATAAACTTTCAAATTAATTAAAAATATTCTTATGCTGGGTGCATTACAGAAAACTCATGATAACGAAATCGGAGGATATAGTTTCGCGTTGCAGCTAAAACCTATTGTTTACATAGAAAATCAAATTCATCCACTTAGTAGTTAAAGAATCAAAGTGTTTATTTCAAGAAGTGGAGATTGTGACGTCCCGCATGGGACCACATCATATTCTGATCGTTTTTTCGCCTCTGGTAACTTTCATTCAAAACTAGTAACTCAGTGAAGTTATATCTCTCGTTGTGGTCTCAATCGACAGTTCTTATTGATTTTAATTCACGGATCCCATTAGTTGCACGTTGTTCTGGTGAAGGTCTATTGAATGATGTTGAAAATAAACGAATATCAACAACATGTGTGCTTATACTCATTGGGAAGCCAAATCGAAATATAGAAATAAAAAAAGCATAACAACAGCAATTCAATGATGCCACTCAAACTCTTATGAGAGAGTTAAGCGATGTTGGGAACGAAAGAAAGCCGCCGTGGGCATTAACAACGGTGTCAGTACATTTTATATCACAGACCAAACATCAATAAAATTTGATATCGATACTCCATTTGAGCCAAGGGGAAGTATTCTTGAAATGATTATGATTGTTGTCTCATCGACTAGCATACCTGATATTTTATATTCCTATATACCTATATATAAGATTGAGTTTGAATACAAATTGGGTAATCTAATCCGAAAATAACTTCGAAATCATCAATTTCATCATCAAAACTGAAACTTGAATATTGAGAAAAGTTTAAACTCGATAAATTGGAGAGAGTATCTAATATCTCGTTAATAGTCTTTTCTTCAGTTCCTTCGTTCTTAATTTGCTCATGGCTATTAGTTATTCTTATCTCTTTGTTCTCTTAATTTCTTTTTATTTATTTATTTCACAAATCTCCATTAAATACAGGAAAATAAATTTTAAACAGAGCAAAAACAAAAACAAGTAAAAGATTTAACAATCATTAAAAGATAAGATTTCATAAAGTCATTAATTAATTAATTTAATAACCTTTTGCAATGGCCGAGTCTCTGTTAGTTGCTAATGGATAAATCTATTAATTATTTAAAATTATGTTGTGATCCGGCCATAATTTTGGAATATTTTTTTTTTTTTGATAACAGACATAAGTTCAAACTTATTAGCTCATAGACTTTTCATAAAATTAGATTTCAAATCATATTAAGATGTTTGAAAGCTTATATCATATCAAAAACTTAAACATTTTCGTTATCTTAACTAGCTAGCTGTAGCACATGGTAAGGACATCTTTAGAATAGATTTCAGACATAAAACTTTCCTTCAAACTATCTCTTCCGCCGGAAAAGCAAAATTATTAGAAGGGCAGGGTTTAGTCTGAGTTAGACAGAAGAAATATAACCAATATAAGAAAATAATAATATTACTTTTTTAGCGCGGTTGCTATATACTACATCATAGTTTGTGGACAGTTTTAAATTTAAACGGATACCTACATAATTATTTACTTGTGTTTATGTAGGTTTTTCTGTTGGATTGACTTTAAAATGATTCGAATGAAATTAAGCTTTTTATTATCAAGGATTTACGGACAGTTTATTTTAAAAGCTTGTATGAATTAAACAGTTCGAAAGTAGATACTATATGTGTACCTACCTATTACAATATGTAAAAGGCCTTTTAATCATTTTTTTCTATTTCATAATTTGTTTTTTACATTAGGTTTCTAAAAGTGTCATGTTATTTAATAGATTACTAAACAATTAGATGAAAGAAGTAAAATAATTTCCCAAAGGAGTCCATTCAACATTAAAAACGAAGTGATAATGAACTTAGAAATAGAATAGAAATTGAAGAAAAAATGAACACTTTTTCATGAGCTGTCCATAATTTTAGTATTTTGCTAAATCAGTTTGAGCCAGAGAAATGAAACTTGGCACAGAAATATATATAGATATATATATAGAGAGAGAGAGAGAGAGAAAGAAGGATAAAAGTTTTGTATTTATTTAAGTAAATACTAAATAAATAATACATATAGATAAGATAAACTCCAATAAGAGCCTAGAGGACCAAAACATACATTAAAAATGTATAATTTATAAAATAATATTTACATATTAAAAAATTTCTTCGAATGAAAGAGCATTTGCTGATTACGAACCAAAATAATATGCTTATTAAGGGTTTTAATTTTAAACATCTAATACGGGGTAAATTAAAAAGAATTGTTTTTATTTTTCATTAAATTAAAATTATATATTTTGAATTCAAAAATTTCATTTTTTATTAACAGTTGATTCTAGACAAGCCTGTGTGTTATACATTAAAATTGTAAGAGCTGTCAGCTTGTTGCCTAAATACAGGCGATTTTTTCTAAATAGTTTTGTTTTGCCTATATATGTATGGTAAATAATGGAATTTTTGTAACGTTATTTTTTCATAAAATAAAACTTATATCTCCAACTGGGCACTTCATTCATTTACGCACACACACGCACAATTAAAAGTATATATAAAATATAAATCT
The DNA here is from genome assembly GCA_024734495.1 of Forficula auricularia. NCBI lineage: Eukaryota > Metazoa > Arthropoda > Insecta > Dermaptera > Forficulidae > Forficula > Forficula auricularia. The sequence goes on along the minus strand of JALMQS010000074.1, from coordinate 1,726,358 downwards.
CATACAATCTAGAAAACCGATTTTTGTTCCAGGATTCATAAAAATAGTTGACGTTGGCGATTTTGTATTTATATAATTTTTTCTCAACCTAACTCTAATCAAAGTTATAACTATGAGCTTTTTATCAGTTTTTTATATTATAGTTTTACCTCATGTAGATAACGAAAATTTTCGGACCCTAAAAAATTTTTTTATATTTTTCTTAGAGCATTTTGAAATATTTTTTTTTTAATTCAATCCATTTTTATTTCATCGTTGTGAAATAGAGATCCCCATGTTATTTACAAAACTTATCCATATATCTCATTAAGTTTCCTGAGGAACCTATTTGGAAAAATTGTATCTTATGAATATTAAGGAGTTCCATATTTCGAAAAATCTTTTCTTAGCAGTTATTCGTGTCATTATAGGAATGCACTGTCAAAATTTCAGACCTTTAGGTTCAGTGGCTTGGCCTCTGCGTTGTCTGTCAAGGAACTGTTTTATAAGTACATATTTAGATCAAATGAAAAATTAATGTATGATAATTCCTATAAGAATATTTTAACCCGAGCGCGGAGCAGAGTTGGAGCAAATACTTTGATACAGGAGCGGAGAAACTCAAAAAATTGGTCGCTCCAAAGCCCTGACCATAAGCATGTGTGATAAATTTTAGATGATTCGAAACAGCCATTCTATAACTCCCCATATCAAAATTAATTTTTGACGTGACGTCTTATAATTCGATGGAGCCGGCTACACGCACGAAAAAACATGACTCATGCGGCGTTACCTCGCTCTGAGGCGTTCCATTTAAGGCTTGAAGTGCAAGCGAGAGCGGGGAACGAGCGACAAAGATTGAGGCGGGCTTTTTAAAAGCTACAGTTACAAAAATTTTAATGATGTTTCCAAATTTTAAATTTAAGATTTATGAACAATAATTTAATCACAGTTTATTCTTATAATAAATTATTCAAAATTATTACTTTTTTACAACAAATTACAATTAAATTTGCAAAAATAATTAAGTAACTAATTGAACAACAACTTTTATTCAGTTTACATGCTGAAAGAAATAATGTCAATACAAAATTTATTATTATAAAATAATAAAATCAAAAATTAAATTTTAACACTCGAGTAGAAATTTAAACAATAAATTTTATTCAAATATTTTGTAAATTTAAAATGATTTTCTGAACGAAGAATTTTATAAAAAAAATCGGTTGTCTGTAAAGTCGGTTTACTGACGATAGTTGAACGTGACAACGTTATAAGAAAATACCATTCCATCAGTATTTTCTTATGACGTTGTCACGTTCAACTATCGTCAGTAAACCGATTTTACAGACAACCGATTTTTTGAATTTTTACACCGGAAATTCTAAAGCCAGACTGCTCAAAATCTAAGTAATTATTCGTTTGGAAAATACATTGGCACCAGGGAAAATTGTCTATGACTTTTCGTTCTTGAGTTTTAGAGATTATCGTATTCTAGACACTCAGACAAAATCCCAGACAAAAGAATAATGTTGATGGAGACAATAAAAGAGTGTGTCTTCTGCTGGAATTATAAATTTTATTTATTACGTGACTATAGTTTTGTTATAAATAAAATTTATAATTCCAGCAGAAGACACTCTTTTATTGTCTCCTTCAATATATAAAAATTCTGCTACCCTCGGCACAAAAACTTTCAAAAGAATAATGCTTAAAAATGATTTTCCTCCACGTTCCAGACATTTCTAAACACAATACATAAAAATTCTAGTAAATTTATCGACTAAAATATTTTATTTTATATTCAAGAGGACCAAATAAATCTCTGTCTCGAATATGGGTAACATTTGTAAAAATGTTAAAAGTCTTCAAGTATTCGCTTGGCCCTCGCGTATTAATTCAAAAACAAAATTTTCCTCTATATCTCAGCCATTTCTAAACCCATTAAGCATAATTAATAATAATAATAATAATAATAATGAGCGAATTTAATCCTTCGCCTGTCTGATTAGTGGACAGTAATTAAAAATTTAAAACTCTATTAAAATAATAAATACTTTTAAAATCCATAGTAACACTTATTTCTCACCTAATGATTCGTATTTAAACCTTTTAGCCCATAAACTTTTCGTAAAAATAATCATTTGAAAATGCCTATCGCTGTGAATCATTGTAAAGTCAATTAAAAAGGTAAAACTATATAAATGCAAGTTAATAAAAATAACAATATAACTCATGTGGTTAAGTTAAACATGCACTTTATATTTCGACATGCAGCTGGTATAAATGTCATCGTTTTTTCTCTTTAATATCTGTCTAGTCTGAATTCCACTATTTTATGTGTGTTATTTATTTTTTAACGTTATCAATTTCAATCGTTTTTGCTATTCCAGGATAAAAAATTATTATGGAATTAAATAATACTAATTGTATTTATATAAATAAAACAATATTCATTTTGCCCTTAATTCCTCTTTATATTTTCCAATAAATTATTATTATCAATAAAAAAATGAATAAAAATAACATTATTTAAAATATGTATAATGGGAAAATAACTTTTTATTTATAAATATTTTAGTATTTTATTTTTAAATGAAATTTTTCAATAACGTAAACTATGTAAATTCAATAATGTTTTTAAAGAAAATAGGGATTGTTTTTTTTTATTTGTTTTTTTTTTTTAATAATTATTTAATAATTTCATTCTTTTTTTCGTCCAATAATAGATTTATAATAAAATAAATATTACCTCACTCACCCAAAAATAATCAGTCGACGTAATTATGTTTTATGCCTATGATTCATGATTTGCTCGTTAGAAAATGGGCTGCCGAAGGTGGGCTTTGCAGCCAGTATTATATAAAAAATAAAGATAAAAAAATAATAGATTATGTGAAATATATATATTTTTTTAAATAACAATCTTTTAACCCTAAATGTCATGAAACAATCAAAAATGTTTCCTTTTTATGATACGAGTTATAACTCAAAAGAAGCTCATTTATTTATTATAGAAAACTAGAAAGAATACCTACATATTATTAGTGTATACAAATATTTTTATATAATGCGTATTTCCACCTTGAAATGGTAAAAAAAACTTCACATTCCATTTCAAACATCTAGCTCTTGACTTGATTTTTATTTCATATATGTCTTTATTTGTATTTTGTTGTTTTAATATTTTGCTTATATTGATTCAGTGAACCAATTCTAGGTTATATAATAACACTTATACTTTATATCTTTGTAAAAAATACTCAACTTGTAGATATATGGGGTGGTTGAATTGGTCCTTCAACTTCTGCTCTAGATCTCATTCGCTAAATCCTATATTTCCTTTAACGTAAAAAATTTTCCTGGCCATAAACAGAATACTATGAAGAACAAAATTTGAAGGGCTCTAAAAGAGCCTTTTTATTGGGGTCGGCAGACTTTTTTAGTGAACATATTTAGAATGTGTTTTACTTAGTTGAAGCTGTGTGACATCCTTGAGATTACGAAAAGCACAACAATATATATATATATATATATAAACAACTGAAGGTGAAAAAAAATGAAAGCGAAAAAGAAAATTGAAGAAAATTAATAGGTGTCAAATTTTAAAGGTAGAGATTCCAAGTAGTTACTACGCATTCAAGGGTAAGTAATAAATTACACAATAAGAGTGAAATTGACTTAAATCATCCCTCTTCTCTTTCTTACACGCATACACTTTGCTTTAGAGTATATAATTAATTTGGTTTAAAAACGAATTTAAATGGGATAACAATTTATATTGAAATTCTCTTGGGCCTGAAGAGCAGATTTATATTCTTTAGAAGACTATATATATATGTACTCTGCTTCGTCAATAAAAGCAAATTACCATAGCTACGCCGAGATAGAATGGAGGTTTTGGAATATTTATCTGGAAGCGTCGGCGCTGTTCGTAATAAGAAACACTTATGCGTCGATTAAAGAACATGAGGAAGGCACATGACGTGGTTTCGCTTGATAAATAAATATTAGCTAAACATTTTGTTGTAGGGATTCATTATTCGCCAAGAAACAAACTCGACCAATTAACAGCTGTCTTCCAGTAACAAATGCCAGTTAATTTGTAGAATAATCAACTTTGGATATAATTAAAGTCGAAATTCTATAAAATTAAGATTGATTAGAAAAGAAAAGGAGTCTTAATTAATCATCGTTCTCTTTCAAAATTGGTTTAAACTTTGAATGGTAATTAAACAAACAAAATAATTGAAAACAGTTAACGAGTTGAATAAAATTGTTCCATTTGAAATAATCCCGTAAATCTAAGCAGACTCAGTGGAAATTAATAGTATCTACAAGCAAGTTCCTTGAAATAAGAAGCCTTCTACAACCAAAAGTACATTTATAATATAATTTTACTCAGCACCCTTGGAGTGTTTAGAAATGTAAAAGTGGAGATAAACCATTTTCAAGCATAATTTAATTCTAGCTTCAATGCTTTCTGTTCAAAAATGCATAAAATCAAAAAAAAATAATAATAATATCATATATATCCAAAATCACTACAATTTACGGAGAGTACACCAAATCCTAAAAGTTTTTACTTTTTCTTATAACTTCTATTTCGATCAGGTAATAAGTTATTATAAATTCTTTATAGTTTTAACCTTCAAACGGGCGCGCGGTCATTTGTAACGGCAGCGGTGGCGCGTAGCCTAAATGTCCTATGGAATATTTCAGGAATTTAAGACACTAATTAATTAATAATAATTTGTTTTTTTTCTATTCGGACACAATATCATTATGTTAGGACATGATTTGTCGAAATAAAAAAATTTAAACTCATAAAAACAAAATTAAAAAATCAAATAACATAGGTAACTCAAATTTTCTTTGGATTAGAAAGCAATTTGGAAACACAAAATCTTCTCATATACCTCTAACTAGCTTTATATAGTATAAAACAATCAAAATAACAAAATCAGTTTGTTCCATGAGATCAAATAATTAGAAATCAAAGTATTTATCAACTTAGGTCTAGTTTACTGCAGAATCAGTTTCTTCGCCAAGATAACATTGATTACAAATAAATGTAGTGTGTGTGGGTAAGGACATGCTACTAAGGATGGAGAATGCATGCCACAAGAAATAACAATATTATGAACGAAAATGTAATGAGTGCTGTCGATTCGACGCCGTGCGACCGCTTGAAGGTTAAGATGGATTCTTATTTTTGTTTATTTATATAATAATATGTTTAATAGGAAAGCAGGTTTGTCAAGAGTGTAGCGTTACTGCTTCATCATGGTAATCTTAATGGCGTGTTGGAGCACGAAGTCCGGGTCGGACAAATTCATTGAAGACAAAATTCATCGCAAGGAAGATTCGTCGTATTATTATTTTTCATAGAGATTTTGAAATATATTTGTCAAAATGCTAATGTACATTTTACAATATATTTGAATATACAATTTCGAAAAGGGCACATCTCGCATATTTTGACAAATACACTTTTTCATATAAATGTAATCTAAAAGCTTTCCTGCAGCTACTATGCTCGAAAAAGGCAAAACTCTGTTATTAATTTTACCTACCCCAAAATGTAACTCAAAAATAAATTTTATAAATTTTACACTACTTTAGAAAATAATTAGTTTTTTTTTCATTCCTGAACATTTTCAATTTTCGAAATGGCAAATTCATTTAAAGAATAAAAATCAAGACAATATCACAAGAATAATAAATTCACCAACTTGTGGTTTCATCTTCTCCTCGCTTTTGCTATTGGTAAACGGAATTCTTTTTTCCTTTTTTTTTTTTTTATTTATCTCATCCCACTTCCACAATCACAACAATCTTTGTCGAACGGCCCCCTTCCTGACATTGGCGTTAAATGAAAGCCTTGCACATTTCCTTGATCCATTCTCTATTTTTTTTTGCTTTTCCTGCGACGTTCAATAAAAGAGAAAAAAAATATTTTACTTAATTCAATTTTTTTGCTAACAATATATCCACGGTTTGATATCCTTAGTCGATGTCGCTTTGAATAATGAGTGACGTCAATCACATGTCTTAAAAGTTAACCTTCTTTTTTAGCGCTCTCTTTGGAAGGTGTTAGTAATCAATCGGCAGCCAACTGTTCTGTCATTTAATATGGGGAACTGTCACAAGCGGTTTGCTGGCAGTCATATTGCCATCTCTCCCACATTCTTCCTTTTCTTTTCCGTTTCCGCAGCCCCTTCATCACTCTGTCTCCTTCTTAACTCCCTGTTTTCTAGTTGAGCAATTTCCAGCTAGCGGGCTCAGCTAATTGAACTGCCAGTAAAACTGATGGCCCGCGAACCTACGACCTGTTTAAGGACCTGACTCGAGGAAGGTCTGCACTATCATGAGAAAGACGATCTCGACCACACATACATCCACCGAGAGGGAAATTTAAGCGACATGTGCGCAGCAGTTCAACGATTGGAAATTCAACCCTAATTCCATCCTTCAGTCTCGTGACAAACAAAGGGGCCTGTGTGTTCCATTGTGGTCAGAGAAACCCATTCCTCTGCTGCCGCTAATTAATGATCTGACTTATTTCGAACGAGCGCGATTTTTAACTTGGTGACGTATTAATTTCATGACAAGAAGAACGATGGTCTGTGCCAGTCCAGGTGTCAATCAGATTTCAAAGCGAAAAAACAAGCGGAGAAACAGAAGGAAAATAAAAATAAAAACGGAAACGATATAACCAGGCGCTCTGGGTATAAGAAACTAGAGAGAAAACAGTTGAGTGTTTAATATCGCGAGACGGCAGAGCCAATACAAATGTCAGTTTTTGTCGCCCTGTTTTTATCGGTCCTCAGAGTAGAGGTAGTTTGGTGGACCAACGCTCTGTTCAATTTACTCGCGCTTTGTCTTGGCCTGGGGGCAAGTTATGGCTCTGGAGCCGATCACGTATTATCGTTGCTGTCGTCCAGGGTCCCTTTTCTCTTTTGCTCGACCCAGATGACCACTTCGTGACCCCGACCTGAACCTGGATTCAAAACACCCACGCCATTCAGAATGATGGTAAATTGAAATGGATAAAGTTTTTAATTTCCTTTATTTGAACAAAAAAGATAATATGGTATAACTACTCATAATAATTAAAGATCAGAAAAAACATTTCGCAAATTAAAAGAATGTTGGTTGTTTTTTATAAATCCATTTTAATCCAAAAGAATTAATTCTATCATGTGTTGCTAAGGCTTTTAATAAACAGAATGGTTAGCTGAAGAATTATTTTTTAATGAATGATCACCCATGATAAAATCAAAGAAACGGCAATATAATAGTATATTATATTACTAGCTGAAAGAGTCATCGCTTAGTGAATTGAATACTTTGACATACCGAGAGACCTGTAAGCAGCTGAAAAATGATTACATCTTCCAATACTTGAGATATCAAATTCGTTCTTATTTTTTGTCCTTTAGGAGAGAAAGAAATAATTTTCAGAATTTTAATTTAAGTGTTTAATTGAAAGTGTGGTGGTAAAAATTCACATAGAAATTGCCAATTTGGGGCTTTTTAAACCTAGATATAATTTCTAAATTTCAAGTTTGTATCTTATTTAGTTTACTAGCTAAGATGCTCTGACGGGCATATAGACAGACAAGGGTAGGACTCTAATAGGGTCCTTTTTTACTTTTTAAACTGAACCCTAAAAATTGGTAAAAATTTTCTTGTTTGCTTAGAACGTTTCTGAAACAGCCTCTATATCCTCCATCTCTCTTTTCCAGCTTTAAGTCAATGAGACTGAATTATGATTCAACCTATATTATCTATTGAAAACAGCTTCAGAATTTGAAGCCGAAGGGTCGTGAATAAACTATACTATTAAAGAAGACAACAAAAGAGTGTGTCTTCTGCTGGAATTATAAAATTTTAATTTATTTATAACGAGACTATAGTTTCGAGAGCTTTGCCTTGTTCATCAGTCTATTAAAATTGATTCACATGAATGTATGTATATTTATTGTCTCCTTCAATATATAAAAATTCTGCTACTCTCGGCAAAAAGAAACTTTCAATTTAAAATACACTATGTTAATTTGAGTTGACGATTCGATGGTTTATGCCTAGCCTTGTCAGAAACTTTTTCTCATCCAATCAATAGCAACCTGATTAAAAGTTTTCAACATTAAAAAATAATATTTATCACACGTGTTCATATTTTTTTGATTATTAAACTTTTATTAACTTTTGATTGGAAGTAACAAAATATAGACAGGATATAAATTTAAATTGTATTTTTGTCAAAAATCACAATTCACTTGAAATTTTTATTTTTATTTTATCGAATATTTTTTTTTTTTTTTATTGTGACCGGGAACAAAGCCCATTTAGACAGCACATCAGTAAAGTGTTAGTAGGGTTAGTTAGAGCCGAGTTTTAATCGGTAGAAATTTTATATGCCAGCCAGGATCGAACCGCGACCTTCCGCTCCAACATCGTCATCATCGATGCCGAAGCGGGGCTAGCGCGTTAGTCAGATCGGCTAACCCGACTCCCCATAGAATATTTAATATGGGGAAAATTGTTGGTAATTATGTTTAGATTTATACCTGCCAGACGAGCGTTCCGAAGAATGATTTAAAATACATATATATATATGTAGATTTATTTCTCATCATACAAATGGCTGAAACGTGGAGAAGTCTCATTTTAAGCCAAGATTTGTTCGTTCTGGAGCCAAAATGCACCTATTTTCAAAACGAAAAATTGTTTAAATTGTTGACTATCAAGCTTCAGAATTTAGGGACGAATTAAAAAAAAAAAAAAGAATTGTTTTTATGAGGAGCTATCAAACGGATGTAGCTATTAACGTGAAATTTAGTACACAAATTCGCATTATTATACTGAGCCTCTATGTCAAGTTTACAATTTCTAGCTAAAAGGAGATAAAAAATTCCCGAATCACTAAAATTTGATAAAACTTTATTTTATTTTTTCCTTCCCGTTGAAATATCGTTAAAATTCTAACTCAATCTTTTAAAAATATAATTATCCAAACATTTGTTTTGAATGCTAGTTTACTCGTTTCAGTGAACCAATTTTAATTTTAATATTAAAAGTTCTTGTAATCTAAGCTAAAATGTACGTAAAGCGTATCGGTTTGTGAAAAAGTTTTCAAATTTCAATTAAAAAATAAATAATAATAATTCTTTATTTATTGAAAATGAATTTTTATTTAGTCTCATTTTCAGAGATAGATTAAGGGTTAAAACGTATGTGCATAGTAAAAAAAATCATCAAATCCGATGTCTATAAATATAAATAATTTTTCGAGTTGCTCCCTAGTTTCCATAAAAAATGTTTATAAATAACTAAAAACGATCAATTTGGTGGTATTTCTTTCTGGGTTTTCTCAAACTCTCTGATCTCGACGGATTGCGATGTATTCGAAAGAAAATATCCATTTCCTTTGGAAAAACTCGGGTGGAGAGTCGAAGAGAGATGGGGGCGGAGTGGGGGGGGGGGTGCATCGCGAGGATTCTCGCCCCCTTTCAAAGCATTTGGTCCTCGGGCCCTTCGTTCAGCGTTCCTCTCGTGCTTTTCATAGTCTTACCCCGAGGGACGCCAGTCCACATGTTATCCCACCCTAATCCACCGACATACTTGTATCTATCGCTTTCACTTTATAAGGCCATATATTTACAATTGTCTACATATCGAAGCCAAAGCCAATTGTATTTTGTGTTTCTTTGATTATTTTGTTCTCGCTTTTTCCTATACAGCCGGAGAATGTTAAATTTAAACTGTTTTTATTTCTTGCACGTTTATCAATCCATACTAATATATTTACGGGTGTTGACTGACCCAGCAATACATAAAGAATTGACGTTAATCGTCGTTTATGCGAATTTCTTGTTCCCTAATTATTTTATAATGAAGGGCAATTTTTTTTTTATAGAATCATAATGATACAAGAAGTTGCACCAAAAATGTACAACCTCTGTAGTTCGGGGTGGACCCTTGTATCGTGAAAATAAGAAGAGGTTTAGGGATTGGTTCAGAGCGAGGGGTGAACCGCGATTGGAATTAAGTGTACACCGTCTTTGGAATTATTTGGAATTACTTTGGAATTCATTAGAATTAGAATCATAATCTATTATCATCTTTTGTCTTATACTTGGAAATGAAAATGGAAATAGGTGTACACAATTTTAGGTCACCCCTGGGTTCAGAGTCAAAGGTATTCGTGGATGCGGGTTTTGAAAGACTGAAGTTTATATGTAGCTGAGAAGACGATCAGAGGAAGAGAGTTCCAGTCTCTATAAGTCATAGGGACAAACGAATTGCCAAATGCGTTTGTTCTGTTAGTATCAAATTTAAGCACGTGAAAATTTAATCAGAATGTAAAATTACCCAAATAAAAACATGAAATAATAGTTTCATTCGTGGTACATTCTATGTCTGCCGCATGCGCATTGAGAATTTGATCGTTCATGGTAAAACTTACATGTTCAGAATAAAAAAAATTGCGTTAATGATAAACAAATATTTAATTCGGATATTTTCGAAACCTGTTCGATAGATCTTTGGATCTCAGTGAGGTTGAAAAATCCTATGCGCAACATATTCTCAGTCGCCCATGCGATATTAAATGATTCTGATATCAGTTAGAGAACCGCAGAGTTAAACATCATATTACGATCCTTAAATTATCTATAAAAAAAGATTGAATGGAAAAGTTTAAGCTATTTCAAGACTTGGTATGCTGTATGCATTTACGGTGATTAAGCACTTTTTGCTAGTGAATGGCTTGAGCTAGAAAATTGAAACTGCCAAAGATATGCAGTTTGTTAATTTTTATAAAGCATCTTGAAAAAAAGGTATAAAAACTTTCAGTCAATAAAAATGCTTCTAGATATAAACATTACCATTAAGATTTTGTCAACAAGGATGCTTTTATTTTAAATCTTACTTTTAATTGGTCTAGACATTTTCAAAATGAATAAATTCAAAAAGGGGGAAATATGCACCTTTCAAATTGTTCATGATAATCTGTTGTGGAAAACTTTTTGATTGTGTATTATCAAATCGTTAAAAGCAAACAAAATCTTTATGGTCACGAAACTTTTATCACTACATCAAAAAGATAAGAATATTTTATTTTATTCTCCCTAGTCTATTAAAGAAAAATATTTATAATTTTGGGAAAAAATGTCAGACATTAAATGAATATAAAATTTAAATAATTTAATATCCAAGATTGGTCTATATATACATATATATATATATATATATATATATATATATATATATATATATATATTTGTTAAGGTTGATAATCCCCTTTGAAGGCTTCTCCAATCAATTCGAAATTGATCCATGAAATACATATCTGTTATTTAGTCTGGATTTTTTTTAACCATCAATTTAACATAATGGACAAAAATAGAGGACAAGACTTAAATAAAAAATTATTATTAAAATATATTTTTTGTCACAATGACATCTTTTGATATTGATTTTTTTAATTAATAATTAGAACAAATATTATAGAGGGTATAAAATTAAATTCCAAAATGGGTTTGTAATTTTTGAGAAATATTTAGATACAGGTCATTCAATAAGTCCGTAAGATAAGTAAGAAAAAAACAAAATTTTGACAAAACTCGATTTTAATATTCAACATAGTTGCCTTCGAGGGCGATACAAAGAGTATAGCGATTTTCGAACTTTTCGATACCACTTTTATAGTACGATTTCTCTTTCTCGTCAAAATAGGCCTCAGTTTCAGCGATTACTTCACCATTGGACTTCTTTTGGATTCTGGTGTGTAATAGTGAAGCCATGTCTCATCCATTGTCACATATCGACGGTAGAATTTAATTTTATTGCGGTTTAACAGCGCCAAACACTCCTCTGAAGCATCGATACGTTGTTGTTTTTAGTCGACTTTGAGCTCACGCGGCACCCACTTTGCACAGAGGTTTCGCATACCCAAATGTTCGTGTAAAATGATAAAAACACTACCATCTGATATCTTTACAATGTCAGCTAGCTCGTGCACCTTCAATTTGCGATCGTTCATAACCAATTTGTGGATTTTTTTATGTTTTCTGGAATAACAGCCTCTTTTGGGCGTTCACTGCGCTCTGCATCATTTGTACTGGTACAACCACGTTTAAATTCAACTTCTCTACCATTTGTCTCGATGGAGCAGAGTTCGGATAATGTTTATAAAACCATTGTTTGGTTTCCATTGTATTTTTTTTTTCATCAAAAAGCAATGGTTTATTAAAACTCGAAATTAACTTTTTTTTCAATAACAAAAGTTGCTTCACACAAAATGCTATAACTCACGAATCAATAGTCAGATTGCTGTCAAATTTTACAGGTATCGCTTGAAGGTTAGTACTAAATAAAAATCATATGGAAAAATTCTAGCACCGCCATCTATGTGTCATCCTTCGGACTTATTGAATGACATAATAGATACCAAGGCGGGAGCTGACTTTTCAACCAGGGGATGCTGTCCAAGAAATAGAACTTCATTTTTTTTAATTTTATTTTATTCTTCGCTCCTTTTTGCAAAATTTATCGATAAATGCATCGTAGAATTCTTAGTTATTTTTTTTCAAATTTAACATTAGATTTTTTATCAATTGATATTTATACAGAGCGGATACTCTATATTCACTTCAGCTTTTTCTGGTGATGTTTCAATTCTTTTCATAGTTGAAAACTGACTGACACGCTCGTATAGAAGACATAATTCAAATTAAATGAATTAAATCACTCATAAAAATAAATATTTACTAGAAAATAATAACATGGTGTCATCTATTAAATCCGATGGAATGGAATATTTTTAATTATATGTCAGAGGGGCTGTTTTTCATTCCCTCTGAAATTGAACCCGAGAGCCAGTATCAGCAATCCGGGGCATCTGGCTAACTTTAAATGAATTAGTTATATAGTATTGATTGAAGTGTTTTTTAAATTTTACAAATTTTTAAATATAACACGGATGAAAATACTCTTGACATTTTGGAATTTGGGGAATGCGCTGCATCCGCAGCATCCATGGACTGCACGCCAATGATAGGTACATTTCTTTTTACCACAGCTGTGAATCGTGTAGGATAAGCAACTTACTGTAAAACAATTCCGGATCGAATGCATTCATTTTAGGAGCTCGTATTTACATCGAAAAATCATATTTTTACCAATAGTATGAATTAGAACAGGCCTGGCCAACCCGGCCCGCTGCGGGCTTAGGTACTTGTGGGCTATTAGAAATGATCACTCAAGCATGAATTAATCGCTCTACGGGTTGCTTAACTTTAAATTCGAGGGTTTAAAAATGCCAAAGTCGATAGCTGTAATAGAAGAGGCACTATATAGCATACTCGTAACATTGCTAGAGAGTTCGGATTGTATTATTGAATTTTCTTTAACATAAGATAATCAATTGTAATGCTGGTTTGATGCAACTACTCGCCTCCAATCGTATCTTTCTCGTTTATTTTCTCTTTTCTCTAAATGTTCCACTTTTATATATTAGAAGTTTTTCTTTAGAGACTGACTGATATATTAATATCTCAGGATTGGATGAAGGTTCTACCTTTATTATTCTTTATTTAAAAATATTCTAATCAAGTCCGCCTTCACGTTTAATATATCTTTTTTCATCCTCCTGTGTCTCAAATTGTACCTTATGAGTTTTTTTGAATTCTTCCTCGAAGATCTCTTTTCTTTAATCATATACCTATAAATACTAATTTAGTCTTCAATATACCTATATGTCCTATAGCATCAAATTTCAAAGACGTCTCTCTTAATTGCTTACTTTGAAATACAATTTTTTTATAAGAATAATATTAGTTATTAAAGTGTTAAAGCTTATATTTTTGTTGTCGAATTTATCGGAGGCTAGTTTTTTCTCTAAATCACGATAAATAATTATTACTAATCATTGAACACATCATCAAATAATCCAATATAACTGCGACTTTTCGCTTCACTTATTCCAGATTCATCCTCAAGTATGAGCACCCAATTCGATCAATCAATCTGAAACATGTATAATCGGATGGCTGATCATTCTTGAGAACGATCGAAGAAAAAATCGATCGGACGTCGTAGTTATATTGCATTATTTGTTGTTGGGTTCAATAAATAACTAGTTATATTTAAATATGTGTGATTTAAATAAAAATTTAATCTTCAGGATGAAAATGATTAATTAAAAAAAAAAAAAGATAATTTTGAAGATGTATATTATATTTATAGTGAATATTTGTTCCTTTTATCTCTCCATGAAAAGAGTATAGCCTCTTTTATCTAGGAAGGTATATTAAATTTTAATTATTTTAAAAATAATAAATAAAGAATTATTATTTGATATAAAAATATTTAAAACATCCATTTTTAATAGATAAATTAAATGTTAACAATAACTTGGCACATAAAGGGAAACTAAAATACAAAGCAAGATTTTGTAATTTGTAATTATTGTTTATTGGTTTCATATATATATTATTGAATATATAATTAGCAAAATAAATCATTGTGTTGAATTTTCAGGTATGATTATTTCTCTAAGAAAGTAGATGGTTATTCAAATTATTATTATTATTATTTTTTACTTTATCCAATGCGAAGCATGGGTAAAGTATTGTAATCGGTCTCGAGGCAAGCGCGACTTCAGGAGCTCCTCAGTTAAAGACTACGGAACCCATGGTCTCAATTAAAGTCACAAATTGTAGTATTCAATTAGGTTGAATTTTAACACGTGACAGTTTTTCCAAAAATTACATGGAGTCTCGTCGAGAGGCCAAAAAGTGCGATTTTTTCAGGAAGTGCGTGCGGATGGATGGATGGATGTTATCGTTTTTTTCGTCCACGTTTTTTCCCACATCGTTGAACCGATTGAAATGAAATTGAAAACCTAATATTATTTTAATAAAATGAAGCGCTGATTAGTTTTTGGTACATATCGGCATGCAAACATTAGTACTTTATTTCGGTACTTTTTTAGTTTTTTCTAAATATCTTGAAAATGACTTAGATAATTTTGATGAAATTTAATATCCTAATTAAGTACCTTTGGGGACCATACAAAAAGTTAAATAAAGTTTTTAGTAAAATTATATTTTAAAGTACTTTGCTCTAGAATAAGATAGTACTTTTTTTAATTCTTTATTATTTTATTTTAAACCTGGATCGCAAATAGGCAGTGATATATGATTAATAATAAAGGAATAAAAATATTGATATTTGAAATGACTTTGTATAAAGTTTAGCAACGATCCGTTGCAGTTTATTTTTTTTTAATAAAATAAGTTTGGGCTTCTATTTTCAAGGGGTTATCATGTAACAAAACTTTAATTCATCCATCAAGAAATTTGAAACCTCTTTCACGAACTTCCCAATAGAAAGCTTTGTTAATGGAAGTAGCTACTTGGCTTAATGGACACTGATTGGACACTGATGTACATATTAAAACTACAATTTTATAGAGATTTAGGGGTTTTCTTTGAATTACTAAATATATAATAATAATAATATAGCTTGAAGAATGTTTTTTGTGAAAACAAAAGCGTTAAATAGTATATAATATTTGAAATGAAAATTTGCAAACACTCAAGAAGGGTAGGATTAAATATACCAAGAAAGTATCTTAAAAGAAAGTATTTACTTACTCTCTGGTTAGATACTAGCTGCATGAGTGACTCGAGTATTCTTCAATTAATATTCCCAACTGCAAAGAAAGTATTTGCACTGTCAAAGGCTCGCATTAAACTAAAACGAAATTAGATAATTGTCCGGCCACTTTATCTCTTTAGCATTCGAAGAAAGAAATTATCAATATAAATTTTTAATGAAAGAAGGAAAAAATAGATATTGGGGCCTTTTCATATGAAATATACTAATCAATACAAGCTGTTTATAAACTATTGTTTTAAAAAAATTGAAATCCATTTTAGTGAAAATATGTATTGATATTTTTTTTTTAAATAATTACTTTAAATACATTGTGCTTAGAATGTTTCGTTCTATTTAGGGGAAAATATTAGATAATATTTTTTTTTGCCAATTTTTTGTGGACGAACTTTGCACGTTTAAAAATCGTAACTTGGCAAAAAGTTGCAGTTAATTAACGGAAAACTGAAACTTTATTTATAATTTTATTTTATTCTGATTTTATGCATCTTTTACATCTGAAGTTTTGAAGCTAAATAGCTCAAATTCTAAACAATTCTTCGTTTTGGCACCAGAAGGAGCTTTCTACGACCTTCTATTATTGGTTTATCATGGGTTTCTCAATTCAGAATTCCACGCACATACATACAGATAAAAATCATCCTTGTAAATAATTTTTATTCATTCTTAGACATGTCTAAACAATTATAATATATATATATAAATTTTAACGACCAGTCTAATGTATAGTATAAATTATTTATTTGTTTGTTTGTACATATATATATATGTGGGATCCAGCCAAGCCAACTTGCCCTGGTCCTACATACCATGACACCGCCCTGATTCCAGCCACCTCTCGTCTCCGTCAATCTGAGCAGCAGCCTGGCAGATTTTACCAGGCAACGCACTGCCAAGTTTCAGTAAGATTTCCACGCAACCCCCCAAGTAACCAAGCGATCCCCCAGTGGCTCCACCACCCCAATCTGCACCCATTCAACCCCCTCCAGCGAAGAGCTAGCTTTCCCCTTGAGTTGCGCACGCACGCCCCCTCACGCTACAAGTCAAAATCGTCGCCGCACGACCAGCTAGTCCCTGATTGGCCATAATAACAAATGCGCTGATTGGCCGAAATAAGAACCTATCATCAGGAGCCCCAGATATCAACGCGGCCTCTATAAAGATCGTCTCCCAAGTTGAAGACAGTTAGTTACGATTTCCCCTCCGACACGAACAGTTCATCCCAGAGTTACGATTTCCCCTCCGACACGAACAGTTCATCCCAGAGTTACGATTTCCCCTCCGACACGAACAGTTCATCCCAGAGTTACGATTTCCCCTCCGACACGAACAGTTGTTCATCCCAGAGTTACGATTTCCCCTCCGACACGAACAGTTCATCCATCAGTTCAGTTCAGTTTAGTTCAGTTCATCAAGTATATGTTTACCGAAGATTTAACCAGCAAGTTTCAAGAAGTATTTTTCTACTCAAGATACACGAACATCTCCAGTTTTATTTCTACATTTATAAAGCATTTTGTTATATTATTATTATAGAAAAGCATCGAATAAACCATTATTATTGAAAATACTTGTGTCTTTCTTCACCTGGTTTAAGCCACCTAGAATAATCCCTACATATATATATATATATAGTATATATAATAAGTAAAAATATATTTTTCCAGGTGGGTTTCACAAATAAAACAAATATATGTTTTGAGTTTTTATCTCGATATATATTTCGGGTTATGAGCCCATCATCAGGAGTTACAAAAGAAAACTGATGGGCTCATAACCCGAAATATATATCGAGATAAAAACTCAAAACATATATTTGTTTTATTTGGGAAACCCACCTAGAAAAATATATTTTTACTTATTATCTATTAAAATGTTTCGCCTAGAACCGACACCAAATTCTTTAAAGATTATTTGATATACTAGTATATGTGTGTGTGTGTTTATTTGCATCAAGCAGAGGACAACCTCTTTGTTTCTCTTTATTATTCAACAAGTTTTACTCTCCGCAAAATAAAAACTTTTCAATTAAAAAAATCATATATTCAGGCTACCCGCATCGTAATGGAAAACATTAACTTGTCTTTTAAAACTTCAATTTAACACGATTGAGTAATTTTTTAAATACTTGACTACTTTTCATAATTCTATTATTCAATTACATAAATTTTCAACTAGTTAAAATATAATAAATCGATTAGAAATGTATTTAAAAAAAAAGATGTCGCTTCAATGCAAAGGTCTACCAATTCAGATAGAAAAAAATAAGGGAAGAAATTGGAAATGCAAACAGTTGAAACGAACCGACTGAGACTGTGGGGACAATTTAATAAATTATCTATAGGACTGGGAATTGGGGACAAGATTTACTTAGCGTTCTGTGTGTGTGTGTATCTCGATGTGCTATGGTATATGGGGTGTGTGTTTAGTTTAGGAGTGACTGTAAATTTGCTTTCAAGTGTCCTCATCTGCACCCGGCCCTTGGTTAGTATTCATGGCTGACTAAGGGCATTATCATCCTAATAGCCAGGTCAAGGGAAGCTTCTTCTCAACACGATGCGACCACCGGGATGACACTGATGCTTTTCCAAATTATTCTCTAAGGGATGCCATAGATTACCGCAACGCATTCATTCCTATTCTCTTCCATCAATTAAGGCTCTCTTTTCATTCTATTGAAAAATTGCGGGTAGAACATGATTTATTAAAAGATCGATGTCCATCGTAAATCGTAAATATCCGAAAAGAGATCGATTTTTCATAAAAAAAATAATGAATATATCAAATACGTGGTCAAGTGGAGGACTCTTAACAAAGACGGATTCTAGATTATATTAAAACAAAAAAAAAATAATAATAAATAAAAATAAAACTCTTCCACGATATGGAATTAAAGATTCGATGAAAAAATGAATGAATAATTTTGTCGTATTTTTCGGAAAACATTTTCATGAATCGATCTGCTTTCCGCGAATTCTTTTAATCTGGCATTTTGTTTGTCATAAGACGAAACGAAAAGCGGAATAGATGGTTCTATTAATACAAACTTACGCGTCGAATTTAAGGTCATTAGCTACAGTCGTTCATGAGTTTCATAATAAAAATCCAATTATTTTATGATTATCTTCATTTTCGAAACGAAAGTTGAGAAAAAAATCCTAAAATCTAATCCAGACGTGGGGAATGAGTGATCCATTAGAGAGAAAAAATTACCTGTAATTTTCCAGTAGGTACTCAGAAATCACTAATTGTTGATTTATAAAAAAGTATTTTATACTTGAAAATAAAATAAAGAATTTTTCACCAGCCAGAATTACTCTCAATCTGCCAGATTCTTAGCATTGGTACTAATATATAATACAAATTGTTATTATCTTCTCAATAGAATTTATCTTAAGACTGTATTGAAATAAAAATACCCTCTGACCCGAAACGTCTTGTTAACTGTCACATTTTGCGTGATTTTGAACCGTAGCCAAAAAAAGTTGCCGACGCCTGATCTAATCCATTCTTTGCTTTGGAAAAACCAACATTTAAATACCAGAACGAAATCCGTATGAGCTTTTGTTCTTGAGATATTGTGGGTACCAGATTCCATAAATAGAGACACATACAAACGTATCCATGTTTCAGACTTTTCTAAATAATACTACAAAAGAAAATAAGCTGACGTGTTCTGATGTGGCCATCCACTTGACTTTACCATACAACCTGGCCCCTTACTTATATTTAATATTTAATAAAATTATTTATAATCATGTAGGGGATGGGGGTTAGTTTTTGCATTTTTAGACCCCTGGTCCACTGATTACATATACAAAATATGGTTGAGTTTGGTACAAGAGCCTAGATTTTCATTTTTTGACCATCCACCCCCCCCCCCCCTCCTCATTTTGGGCTGTTAGTTTCAGCATTTTTAGACTTCTGGGGTCCCACTGATTATGTATACAAAATTTGGTTGAGTTTGGTAAATAGCCAAGATTTTCAATTTTTAACCCCCCCTCCACCCCCTTTAATTTTGGGTTGATATGCACCAAAATCTAATCAGCTCTTAATCTCAATGGACCAAAACTACGTGTGAAATTTGGTTTCAATATTCACACTAGTTTTTGAGCTAGCTCGTCCACAAAAATTTGGTAACGCACAAGCTTGAGTTGTTTGCCATAAAAGAATTTAGTCTTTTTGATTTTAAGTCGATTCTTCCACGTTTTCAGTAGAGGTTGCCATTAATAGTCAAAACATCATAAATGGAATGCAATAAGGTTATTCCTCTAGTATTAGATAAGAATCGATCGTTATTTTTGATTTTATGTCGATTCCTCCATGTCTTCAGCAATGGTTACCAATAATAATCGAAACGTCAAAAACCTAATGTAGAATTGTTATTCCTCAAGTATTAGATGAGAATCGATGACTATTTTTGATTTTAAGTCCATTCCTCCATGTCTTCAGCAATGGTTACCAATAAAAACCGAAATGTCAAAAATCCAATATAGAATGGTTTTTCCTCAAGTATTAGATGAGAATCAATCGCTATTTTAGGTTTAAAGTCGATTTTTCTATGTCTTCAGCACTGGTTACCAATAAAAACCGAAATGTCAAAAATCCAATATAGAATGGTTATTCCTCAAGTATTAGATGAGAATCAATCGCTATTTTTGGTTTAAAGTCGATTTCTCTGTGTCTTCAGCAATGGTTACCAATAAAAACCGAAACGTCAAAAATCTAATATAGAATGGTTATTCCTCAAGTATTAGATGAGAATAAATCGCTATTTTTGGTTTAAAGTCGATTTCTCTATTTCTTAAGCAAAGGTAACGGATAAGAAAACAACGCAGTTGCTATGGTTACTTATAAAATTTCCTCCCAAATTTTTACCATTTCACAGGGAGAAGCCTAACCATTCTTACTTAAGTTAGGTTAAATGAGCTATCTTAAAACGATCAAATGAATAAATTTTAAAGAATTTAAAATAAAAAATTAAAAAAGTACTATTTTATTCTAGAGTAAAGTACTTTAAAATATAATTTTACTAAAAACTTTATTTAACCTTTTTTGTAGTCCCCAAAGTACTTAATTAGGATATTAGATTTCATAAAAATTGGTTAAGTCATTTTCAAGATATTTAGAAAAAACTAAAAAAGTACCTAAATAAAGTACTAATGTTTGTGGGCCGATATGTACCAAAAACTAATCAGCGCTTCATTTTGTTAAAAGAATGCTAGGTTTTTAATTTCATTTCAATCGGTGCAACGGTGTGAAAAAAATCGTGGGCCAAAAAAACGATAACATCCATCCATCCATCCATCCATACATCCATCCATACATCCATCCATACATCCGCACTCACTAAATGAAAAAATCGCACTTTTTGGTCTCTCGACGAGACCCCATGTAATTTTTGGCAAAACCGTCACGTGCTAAAATTCAACCTAATTGAATACTACAATTTGTGACTTTAATTGAGTCCATGGGTTCCGTAGTCTTTACCTGAGGACCCTTTGAAGCCACGCTTGCCCCGAGAGCGATTACAATACTTTACCCATGCTTTGCATTAGATAAAGTAAAAATGTATTCTAATATAATTCCTATTTATTAAAAATTAAGCAATCAAAGAATGACTTTCTTGCCGATCGGACTTTAAACGCGCTGCTTTTTCATAATTCCGTAATCAATGCAACAAAATTATTAATGAAACCAAGAAAACTCTGCATGGGAAAAGGGAATACCAACTAACTAACAAGCCCTGGTAGTAAAAAACGATTCTGGTATCTCGCAAATAGGGTAATTACCAACTCCACCAAACCGTTTGCGTCGTTTCCTCCCCTTAATCTTTTCGACGGCTCAATATAGCTACAGCCGCCTTGCACAAAGCAGAAGCATTCGCTTTATTATTCGCGTCCATTTCTTGCTTATAGGACAAGGGACTTGACCCTCCGTCTTATACCCCTAGCACCAATTTTATGTCGGATAGTCAATTCTGGATTCCAATAATATTTAAAGTAATTATAAACCTAAACTTAAAAGAATTAGCCGCCGGTCCAGATATCATCCCAGCCACTGTAATTAAAAATGGCGGCCCTGACCATCCTCCTATTCTTTCAAAAAATTACAAGCTCTCAAACATTGCTGGTACATTTTTGGAGTGCTGAAAATTAACAAGAAATAGATCAATTAAAAAAAGGGACATTCTTCAAATGTAGCCAATTTTCCTCCGATCACTATCACATCGGTTCTTTCTGAAATCATGGAAATGGTCATTTACTAGCAAGTTCTTCGACATTTAGAATCTAACAAATTAATCCATGGTAGACATTACGGCTTTAGGGAGGCGGTAAGGGTGGGGTTGTCTGATAGCTCGTTTCTGAATTGCATCAAGGGTGGGAAGAGAATGCTTGGGGGCCCCCCTCCATAGATGCAAAATTCGGTTAATTATGTCATTTATATATACTTAATTAGAAAGAGCCCAGGGGAGATTACTGAGCCTTAGGGAAGTCCAGCGATTGCAGAGAAAGATGTGGATGACGTTTCATCAAACATCAATTTAACACCATACTACGATTTGCGAGAAATTAAATACTTATCTGCCAAGGGTGAAGACAGCAAAAAAATGATTATATCTTCGAAAATATGTGAAATGACTAATTCAATGTTATTTGTCGTTCATAAAGAGAGAATGAACTAATTATAGGAATTTTTCAGCATTTTAATTTAAGTACACTTGAATGGAATTGAGCTGGTAAAAAATTACCTAATATGACCAATTTGGAGCTTTCTCTCACCGGCATTTAAAATAAAAATAAATTTGAAAAAATTTACTCGAATTTTAATTTAAGAGATATTTTCAGGGATACTGAGAGCTCATGATGATAAAAAAAAAAAAAAAAAAAATCAGACCACATAAAAAATTCAACTTTTCCCAAAGTAATCATTTGATTAAAATAATTTTATTACGATTTTTGATTTCGGAAAAATGAATAAATATAAGTTGTAAATTTCAAGTTTTTATCTTATTTAGTTTACGAGATTAATTTATTTCGCTTGATATTGAAGGAGTGAGAGTTTCAAAGTGCACATTTTTAGATGATTTTTTTAACATTAAGCCTTTGGAAAATATAATAAAATTCCACAAATATCCTTATCTAATTCTTATCAAGGAAAAATAAGAACGAAAGTGAAAAGTAAAAAGAGAGAGCTTTCTCGCTAGTTGTATAGTATTAGGAATTTAAAATTAGTAAGATTCAATTTTACACTTACCATTTTCTAGAATATCAAATCTGATTGAGTTCGGAGAAACAAAAGAACACTTACCTAAAACAAAAAAAAAATTAAAATTTGTTAATAAAAAAAAAAAAAAATAAGTAAATGAACTGCTAGAATTTATCCAATCATTTGAAATATTAATATGTTTATTCCTTTATTAGTAATCAGATATCATTAGATATTTACAGTCCATGATGACTTAAAAGAATGATCGATTCTTATCTTATACTAGAGGAATAACCTTATTACATTACATGTTTGATATATATATTAATTAAACTGATCAAATGAAGAAATTTTAAAGAATTAAAAAAGTACTTTCTTATTCTAGGGTAAAGTACCAAAAATTAATTAGCGCTTCATTTTGTTTGCATGTCATAAGGTCTATCGACTGGACTCGCCTAGCTTTTACGCAGCTTTCATTCTTCTGCGCGTATTAGGTTGCCTAAATACAGGCGCACTAACGTTATAAATCAAATTCAAATTCAGACTACATTAGAAGATTTTAATTAGTACAGTTATTTGTTTATATTTTATAATTCAATATTTTTCTTATACATGCAAAAAAAAATTGAATTAGTTAAAAAGCTCTAAATAAAAAATAATTCAAATTCAAGTTCGATTTCGGACAAGAGCTACAATATTCAATTATTTTTTCACTCATGATTTTTTTTTTGGCTTTTCGGCTTTTCTAGCCATAAGCCAATTTATGATACTAATGATTTTTTTTAATTTGTCTCTACCTCCCCCGGGGTCAGGTTTTAGCCGAATGCCTCGAGTCGGATTCGAACTCGAGTCCGCTTGGTTAGCAGGCTGACATGTTAACCCCTAGCCTACCCGACCCCCCCCCCCTCACTCCTGATTGTAAAAGATAAAAGAATTGACTATTGTCTGATAAAATGAAATGAAAAATTATTACTCTTTACGCTGACCAATGGGTGAAGTTCTCCAGGCGGCCGGAATTGTGAATATCTCAAAATTTCACTCAAAATAATATAAATTTTTCTTATTCGTATTATCTACTGTTTATACCAGTGTTTCTAAACCTGTTCGCCGCGGCACACCAGTGTGCCGCGAGAGATTGTCAAATGTGCCTCGAGGCTTTTTGACAAATAATTAAAATTGCATGGGTTTTGTAACTTAGAAATAGTATAGGTAATTACTTCAATTTTTTTTTGTATCATACAACTTTTACATTTATTTTATATTCAGGTGTGCCGCAAATGATTCCAGATATTTTTAGTGTGGCGTCAACAAAAACAAGATAGAGAAACTCTGCCCTAGCTTTAAAAGTTCCTGTTAAAAAATGCAAAAAGAAAAAGTTTTATTGAGATTTTAATGCAAAGTCATAATATAGGCATAAATAAACAATTTATATTTAAGTTTATTATTAAATACTACGGCATATCTAGCACCCCGAGTCTTGGAAAATTTCTCGCTTTTTTTCTTAATTAATAAATGTGCGGGGGGCGATTCTTTCATTAGAATCCGATCGAGGAAAAAGGGCGTGTTTAGAATTATCCAACTTCTTCCTTTATAGCGAAGGAAATTCAAGTCATGACCTGTTCAGACTATTAAAGATTCAACATTTAATTTCTATTATTCTAGAAATGACCTTTTGCTCTTGGATCAAATTTATTCTCGCTATAGAGCGAACAAATATTTAATTGAACTTCAATAAAATTCAGAAAATAATGTTAAAAAAATACTTGTTCTAACTGGCGAAGGTACTGGGTCGTGAAAAAGTTTTACTTTTTTCTTGTTTTTTATCATTCAATAGAAAAATTAAATTCATAAAAAGAAATCGTCTCAGTAAGTTAGTTCTGTAGCAAAATGTTTATATTTTCAATGACCAAAAAAGATTGAGAAACACTGGTTTATACTGTCCAAGTTAAAAGAATCCAAAGTTAAGCTATTTCCTCATTATGAATCTACACCTCTCGTCAGACTCTTTTACTGAAGTCAGGAACCGGAAGCGACCAACCTGTCGGCAAAGAGCCAACAGATTACATATTTCCAGACCTTATAAGAATGATTATGATACTCTATTAAACTCAGGTAAGATGTAAATGTATCTGTATTCGTTTTATTAACTTTTTGAAATGAAGCTCTTATAAATCATAATACAATGTTAAGCCTATAAAGTTTCTAAATTATCAAAAACACCTAAAATAACTCATCAACTAGAATTACAATTGAGTCAAAATATAAATAACTTAAATAACACTTGATAACACAATGAGTTTAAACAAAATCAAATAAAGCTGTTGTTGGCGTCTGCTTAATTAACTCATCTTTACAAGATAAAATACATATATACCTTAATAAAAAAATAAATAATACATAAAAAACAAAGCGGTTGGTGAAAAATCGTTAAAGCCTTTTGAGGAAAACAACAAAGAAAAAAAATCAAGCAAGGTGAACTAAATTTTTCCTGTACTTCTGGTCGATACTACCTTGATCAAAAAGTTTCAGGAATTTATTCATAAAATTAAAAATACAAAATTATTCATCAAATTCGAAATTGTCCCCATCAAAGTACTCCCCACCGACTGCAACACATTTATGCTAGCGCTAAATCGAATCCTCGAAACATTTATTATATTCGATTTTCGGTATGGTCTTAAGAGTTGTCTGCAATTTCTGTATTATCTCCTTTTGGCTGAAAAAACACGTTCCCCGGAGCGGTTTTTTGAGTCGACTGAAACGGTAGAAGTCGCAGGGAGCTAAATCAGGTGAATTCGATGGTATAGGTTCCGTGTTTGTTCAAAAAGTTGCGGATAATGATGGCACTGTGCGACGGCCTCTCGGCACCAGCTTTGCAGCGACCCGTCTCAAACCCAAATCATTATACAAAATGTCTTGAATGGATCCATAAGCAATTTTCAAGTCCTCTGCCATCTCTTTAATGGTCAATTTACGGTATTCGGGAATCATTTCTTTGATTTTATTGACGTTTTCGTCAGTTTTCGATGCCTGGCACTTCAATTCGAGAGACTCACGACCAATTGTGAAACGTTCGTGCCACACATAAACGTTTGTATTCGATAGAGTATCGTTACCGAAACACTTCTTCAACATTTCAAAGATCTTCGAACCGTTGAATCCGTTTTTAACGGAAAATTTAATACAAGCTCGTTGCTGCAAATGCGATTTCATTGTTAAAATCGGAAACACCCACGCAGGTAGACTTTTTAAAAAGGGGGTAACTTTTACAAATTTCAAGTTATGACTCTCAAATGGGCACGAATGTCAATGAGAGATGTGGCAATCTAACAAAAAAAATAGTGTAACTGAGAGCGCACAGGGTGGACATTCCTGAAACTTTTTGATCAAGGTAGTATTTAGCCTATATTTTTAATAAAATCTATGAATTATATACTATATATTCATCTAAACATAACTTTTTGCTTTTTGGAATTTGAAAAGCTAAATGGTATTTTTAAACCGAATTTGAGCTTTTAAAGCTATCAAATAGTAAGTTTGGTGTCATTGGATTTAGATTACTTCAATATTAATAATATTGTTGAAATGTTGGGTTTCAAAAATATGTACAAATTAATTTCTTTACCTCTTGGAAAATACAATAATCTTCCTAAAAAATAATTAATGTTTTGGAAAAAATCATGTATTGATATTTATAATAAAAAGTTTATATGTATTTTTTATAATCTGGAGTTCATTCAACTTGTTTATCAAAATCGTAGAAATCATAGTTGTAAAATTTTCAAAGAATCTAAAAATAATCTTAAAAATCTTCGTAGTAACTTTCTTATATTTTAATCATGACTTCTATTTTCAAATTTTATAATTATTAATTCAGCGGCTTAGCCTGAAAGTTCGAATGTGAAAATAGCGTTTTTTTTATAAGATTTTCAAAGTAAAAAAAAAAAAAAAACAAGAAAAAAGAAATATACTATAAAATGCACCTATACTAAAAAAGAGAGTTATTATTTTCTTCAGGGGCCAAAATTCGGGGGGTTCAAAAAAATAAAACTATCAATATAAGTTGCAGACTCTTTAATCGACTTGTACGAAATTTCGCATATGCACCCTATATAACCTTATGAAAATGACTCACTATGTAAAATTGATAGTGGCCAAACATGGGGGGGGGGGGGGGTTTAAAAATGTTTTCAAACAAAAATCGAATAAAGCTGAAATTTCTAATAAAATAGTCTCAAAATTAAAAGGAGTTATTATTAATTGATAATGGACTCAAAATTCACAGGGGGGGGGGGGGGTTCTTTCGTAAATAATTATAAATTATTTTAATTGAATATTTTATATAAGAGAGGACCCAGGTGTATGATAATGTCATGTGGTTAGCCACATCAGCTTATTAATATCATAATTTTGGGTCCCCAAAACTGCAGGGCCAGTAGGATTTGCTTATTTTTGCTTTGTGATTGCTACGCAATATCTGTTTCTATTTGTTGCAAGTTATAGAAATAAAGTTCAAGAACAATTTAGAATTAATTTAATTACTGTTAATAGCTTACAATAATTAAATGTCATGATTATTTACTGAAAATGTATCGGGAAATAGAAACTAAATAACTTTAAATAGATTAGAGATTACTCGTTCCCAGCTAAAATAGATTCGATTCAGGTTCATTTTGCATCTAGCGAGTTTGTTAATCCATCTCAGGGCTGGATTAATTGTGGCTTTAATCCAGGAATTATCTAAATACAGAATGGGATTTGACCTGTCCCGAACAAAACATTGTGAGAAGCCTGTTCGTCTGCAACGAGAGCGACGGCGTTTGCCGAATAATTAATCCCAAGTTTTTTGATAGCCCCCCACTCCGATTTCCTTAAGAAGAAAGAGCATTTATCTCTTTCTGGAAGAATAGCAAGATATTCCACCCCGCGGAGAAGAAGCGGTTTCTATTAATTCTATTGAAGCGCCGAAATAACATGAAGGGTAAAAAATTTCTTTCCATAGTTCTTTTTTTTCGATAGAGAGTTTCCGACTCAGCAACGCTCCCTTCTTACAGGAGCAGAACAGTAAAGTATACCAAGACTCCAATTTTCTTTTTCTGGAAATTTATCCGCGCGTTTTTACCTCCCACCTCCCATTGAAAACAGGCTGCTATTTCATCAGGCTCCCTATGTTTTTGTGGCTGTCATCCCGTAAATAGCACTTTTTAGATATCGTGGCTGGAAGCTAACGGTTCTCGTATATTATTTTTACCTGAACAAATTCATATTGACATGGAGATATAATGGAGGAACTCTCACTTTGAAATTGATTACCTCGAAAAACGTAGATCTTTCATCTCTCTCTCTGCGGATACAACAAAATAATAACAAGAGAAACAATAATAGAAAACTTGCCGCAATTTTAAAAACTTTAAATGAGGTAAAACTGTCATTTTATTCAGAAAAAAAGTTTTATTTTTTTAAAAAAAGAAAAAAAGAAAAGGATTATTCTTAAAAATTTGAAAAGCTACAATATAAAAATATGTTAACCTAAGCAATATTTTGAAGAAGAAATAAAGTTGAGTCTAGAAATATAGATGGTCGATTATAATTAAATAAATTCTTTTTGGTCAGTTATTTTTTTAACTCAAAAACAAGTGCAAAGTATATTTTTAATTCACATATATACACACACATAATATTATAAATTGTTACCCCGTTAACATGCTACTTATAAGGAGGGGTGAATTATATAATAATATATGTAATTATTCATTCTAAATAATTCAAAGAGATGTCACGCCTATCGTGATTTTCTATCCAGCTCCTATACTTATTTATAAAAAAATTACATTACTACATAACTAGACAAATCTCTTTACCAAATTTTGTATACATACCATAATCAGTGGGCCCCTGAAACAACTAACTGCCCAAAATGAGGAGAGAGTAAAAATTGAAAATCTAAGCCCTTGGACCAAACTCAACCAAATTTTATATACATAATCTGTGTGCTCCCAGAAGACTTAAAATTCAAAAACTAACTACCCAAAATGGGCGATGGGAGGGTCGTCAACTAGTATTAATTAAATATAAAGGAGGGGCCAGGTGTATGGTAAAGTCTTGTGCATGTCACATCAGCTTATGAGTTAGAATGTCACTGTTGTAGCAAATTAGCGATATATATCTTCGGTTGACATTTTTAGGGCTGTATCTCAAAAAAGATGCTTGCCATATGGATCGTTAACCTCCGTAAGAACCGATATATAAATAGCAAATTTGATATTTTAATGGTTGAGCTGTTTATCGAAAGAGACAACTACTTAATTCACACACAATTAATTAAAAAATATAGGTAGTTTAAACTGAAACATTTTTTTTAGTAAATTACTTATAATAATGCCTACACAAAATGAAGCAAATGGAAATTATTAGATTTATTTTTTAAATATAAAATTAATATTTAAAATAACATTTATATAAATAATAGTGTGTGTTTTACCTAGAGTATTTGATGGGCTTAGCAATCCTAAACATCATTCGTTAGCAAAAACAGCAACAAAACAGAGAACTAAACCACGACAATAGATAATAATCACGCACTGGACAAGTGGACGATCTTGAGTCTCGAAAAGAAATGAATTCGAAATAAATAAAAAAGCATTGCAAGTGAAAAGAGTACCGTTACTTTGGATTAGATTAAAAACAACAAAAACATTTATGCCGAAAAATTTATTTATCAAATTCTTAGGAAAAAAGACGCTTTGAAAAAGATATAGATATAGGTACTTAGCCAGTATTTATTCTGTTATCTGTTTTGGTGAATTACAGAGTATATAAAAGTGAACTGCATAATATATGTATACAAAATGTGTGTATCTCACAATTTTTTCTCTAATATTTTAAATTTAAATTTCTTTAACTAAATATTTTTTTTTTCATCAAATGATTATATTTATTTAGAATTTGCAAATTCGAATTTTATATAAATTTAATATATTTATAGTTGTAAAGCGCAAGGATAGTGAAGAAAAAAAATTACTCTTATTACATTTCCAAATAAGATGTATTTATTGGACTGTCATTCATTTATCCCCCCTTTCATTTAAAACTCTATCAGTCCGTTTCTCTCCAAAGAGAAAATTTCTAAATAAATAAATAATAATATATTTATTTTTTAAATTTTACTTTCATAAACGGGAAATGATGTAGTATTCTAATATCATTGATGAAAAGTGTTATTTGTATTTTATTTTATTTTTTACTTCACAATACAGTGTATTGTCAAGTATTGTAATCGTCCATGAAAAGTGTAGATTTTTTTTTGTTTTTTTTTTAGCTTCATTTTTTCGAAATATCTCAAAAACTGCTTAAAGTATTTTGTTTGAAAAAATTGAGCAAAACCATTGCATTTTGGTCTACAAAAAAACACTTATGAGTGAACATCAAAAAAGTTTTATTTTACGAGATATTAATTATTTAATAAAGAATTACTGGAAATAAGCTATTGAATTTCATTAATCCTCCTTTAAAAAATGTCAAGTCAAAATGTCAGTTAGTTACATTTGGAACTGAAGGGGGGGGGGGGGGGGTTAAAAATTTAATTTACTGTAAAATGAACTTAAAATATATAAAAAGAGTTATTATTTTTTCCGGGGGCCAGAATTAGAGGAGGGAAAGGGTTCAAAAATAACATAACTAATAACATAAATCCTAGACCATTTGATCGATTTGTACGATATATCGCATATGCACCCTGTAAAATCTTATTCAAATTACTCACCATGTGAAATTGATAGTAGCCAAAAATAGGGGGTTGGGTTCAAAAATATTATTTCCAAACATAAATCTAAGAAAGCTGAATTTCTAATAGAATAGTCTCATAATTACAATGAGAAATCATTAATTGCTAATGAGCCCAAAATTAAGAGGGGGGGGGGGGTTATTTCGTAAATTATTAGAAATTTTTTTATTAAATTTCAAAATATAAAATAGAGGCTAGATATATGGTAAATTTATGTGGATGGGCACATCATCATATTTTTTATATATACCTAGTAATAAGCTTCAGGGGTATTAGGCAATATAGTTTTTTTTTTTTTATTTTATAATGGTACTGATACAAGAAGATGTTGCACTGAAAAGGTTCAACCTCTGAAGTCCGCGGTGGATCTTTGTATCTTGGAAATAAGAAGAGATTTAGGGATCGGGTCGGAGTTGAAGGTGTTCGTGGATGCGGTTCTTGAAAGATTGAAGTTTATATGTTGCTGGGAAGAGAGCCGGAGGAGGAGAGTTCATGACTCTAGATGTCATAGGTAAAATAATTAATTTAAGCATAATGAAATGATAAAAAATTTGGAAAAGCGAGATATAAAATATTTCGGATCCTCGATTTACAAACCTCATTTGTAGTTAATCAAGCGTGGCGTAAGAGGTGTTCTTCAGAATGCTTTGTGTGCCTCAAAATTATAGCTTTTTGCTTAAATTATGTTTAACTTTCTCAATTTTACCACGAATAATAGCTTCTAAGTGAATAATATTAGGAGTAGTAAGAAACCTAAGCGTATTACCGGTGAATTCAAATTGTAGCGAAACATGAGAACGGTGTTCGTGCAACCGATCTAGCTAAACATTTATTTTGTTCGGTTTTTGTAAAGGACTTCGATGCCAAGTCAAAATTAAGCTAGGGAATTAGCGTAATACTGACACTATATATCTTTGTTTTTGTTATTATAGGCTGCCGCCCTAATTAAATACTCTTCAATATGACCACATACATTATTTCTTCATGCCAATCTGCTTGCTGCTCGGTCTATTTAGGGTTTTTAGTCTTTAAGTCGCAGCGTTTTGCCCCACTTTGATGTATCCCGTATGCGCCGCACGCCTTTGCTCTCTGTGTGGCCCAGTCATGACTTTTTCACATCCGTGCATACCTTAGAAGCGCATTTAATTATTTAAATTAAATAAAATATTAATTATAAATCGTATAAATATTTTAATTGATACATAAGAAAATCATTGAAATACTTGATTATATAATAATGTAATATTATTTCTATAATCAAATCCAAAATTAAAACATTTTCTATTATAAAGATAAAATTAAACGTCAAATTATATATCAAAGTCCAAATAGGATATGCATATGCCACATGTAATGTTATTATGCCTATATTCTATTCATTTTCTATTTAATAACGATTTTTTTGGAAATAAAATATTGATAAATAATTCAATGCCAAAAAGGGACAATATTGGGGTAAATACAATTGTTGATTTTAAATTGATAATTATTCGATTAATAAAAGATTCAATTGCGCTACATTAATAATATAATTATTTATTTATTAAAATCGCATTTCCTCTTTCACGCGTTATCAATCATTTACTCAATTGCTAAATAATCATATAGGTATATTCATTATATTTAAAGAAAAATAAAATAATAAATATAATGACAGAAACACAAATTTGAAAAAACTAAAAATTCGACAACGATAAAAAAATTGAATATTTTTTACTTAAAATGTATATATGTCGATAATTATTATCACAATAAAAAGCATGATGAAATCGGAAGTGTTTTAGAAATAAAAGAAATAATAAATAATATGAAAATTTGAGTGTCATATCTTTTTGAAAAATGGATGGAAATTTTTTTTCAAAAAAAGAACAACTTGAAATAATAAATATGTACCTAATAATATAATAAACCAGATTTTATTCCGATATACCTACATATCAATTTTTTCTTCGAATTTTTGGTCTATAGGATGTCTTTCCTACGAAAATAAAAGAAAGTAAGAATGAAAATCTAGGTACTATTATTTCAAACGTGTTGTAGGTGTTTTGATTGTAACTCAAAGTATGTACTTCAAAGACAGCCTTCTACGTCTTTTGGGTATGTCTGAACGTATGGTATTTTGGGGGTACTTCAAAAGATATGTGAATGTCCGTCCGAAAAAGTTTTTGTTCGTTTTTTGAACGAAGATCAAAGTGCATTTCTCCGTCATCATTTACATTGGTATCCTGGATTTTCTTATTTTTCTTGGGGGTGGATCGGGGGGGGGGGGGGGGGGGGCTAGTATTAAATTCTAGAACGACTTTTTAAGTATTGATTTTTTTCATTTTTCATAAAATATAGTAATAAACTTAAAAATAAACAATAATCCCAGAGAAGTAATGACGAGATCAGAGACAAATATTGATGCTATCCCTAGTAGCACAATGTTTCAAACTATATAGTAACTATATAGTGTCTATATATATTTCGAGAATCTATAGTTACTATATAGTTTGAAGCATTGTGCTACTAGGGATATGTTTAACAAATTCAGATTATTTGCAATCAAAAGACTATATTCATTTATCATATAGATTGTATAATTTTTGAGTAGAAAATGTGGAAATAACTGAATAATATTGTAATTATGACTACACAATTTACAGATAATCCTTAATTTTCTAATTTAATCTATAGAATTTTAAATACCTAATAAATAATATTATATAACAGTTAATTTTGAGCCCAAACGGGTGGGTTGTCACAAAAACTTTTTGTATTTCAAACTGAATTAGTAAGAAAACAAAAGCAATGACAAAAATAAAGTTACATTTAAAAACAAAGAAAAAATAATCAGATTCAAGAGGAATTTCAAATGAAATCCAGGCTTGGTCCAATAAATAAACTCTTATCAGACTAAAGTTTGAGTGGCACTTGTCTGAATCAGAAAACAATAACAAAATCTTAAGGTATTAAAGGAGATTTACCTAAAATAGATTTATTGATCTGAGTTGAGTTATTTTTATTTTACTCAAGGGTGGGTGGAAAATATCCAGGACCATCGTCCTAAGTGAAACTTCGATTTATTTATTTATAATCACTCTTAAGAATTAGGGATCTCGTAAATAATTCAGGCAAGATACATTGGTGTGTAATATTCACAATAGTAAATGGTAGAATTTTATGTTGTAATTATGTTGACATGCTAATTAATTTTTATTTAAATGAGTACTTTTCCATTGAATGAATATTTTTTGTCAATATATCATCTCTTAACAATATATTGGAAATATCTGAACAAGGAATGTCTTCATATTGAATTTATTTATAATATCTATATAATCTCGATCGAATACGAAGATTTACAGATTAGTCTTCAAATATCGAAAAGGGGGACATGTAAAAGGACACTTTTCGGACGAGGACAGAGCTTACAAAAGAAGGACTGTCCTCCCTAAAGGAGGACGATTGGTCACCTTAACAATAAGGATCCCCAAGAATTTCCATTGATTTGTGAGAAAATATCGTCCCTTGTAATATCCCATTATCTTTGTAGCAGTCGAGCTTATCTGATTATGGTAAGTGGTATTATCTGCTTTTATTCAATTGATACAATACAATACAATTACCAGTGGCGTGCCGGGGGGAGGGGGTTATAAATTATTTTATTACGAGGGGATGGGGGTGATTGTAAAATATTTTATTACATTTTGGACTGTTCTCAGTCTTAACAATACCACTGTCGTACCGGGGAGGGGGTTATAAATTATTTTATGCCAAGGAGAGGATGAATTAGAAAAACATTCTTTTCTATCCTCAATCTTGACAATACCAGTGGCCTACTGGGGGAGGGGTAATATACTGGAGTCCAGGGGGCGTAGGAAGTTGAAATTACTAGTATGTGGAATTATTTTGAAATTCATTAGATAATGCCCCTTCATCTATTATCTTCTTCTTCGAAATGAAAGTGGAAGTGGAAGTAGGTGTACACGATATTAGGTCTCGGTTCACCCCTCGTATAAAATGAGCTTATACCCGTGGCTTTACTCAGCCGAGAGGAGTTGTACACTAGCGGGAATACCAGAAGATATTTATAAAGCTTCCATTCGGAACGAAGGTGCCCTGGTAAATAAATAATCGAGATAACGAGGACTACTGCCATACGAATAGTAAATACGAATAGGGTCTTATTGGATTATCTTATATATTATAAATTCAACATATTGCCGGCCGGGTCGGTTTTAATACGAATTTCTTTGAAACATCGGACCTCACCATTCAAGATATTAATAATATTCCTCCTCCCTCCCAGCAGTTTCTGACTATTTTGATAAATTTCAATCGAAGGATGATATTTTACAAGTCGTCCTATCGTTCCTCTCATTTATTTTCCTTCATAGGATACTCTATAAAAATGATGTCGATTGGGATTTGTAAATATGGAGTAAACATGGAAGAGGGACATTTATTTCTATGAAGACGAATGTCGGTGTCGACAAAACGCTTATGTATTGGAGATAGAAAGAGCAAGCAGATGCATTTTAATAAATCAAAGTGGGCTTAAGAATGTTTTTACAGATCGTTATCTACTGGTAAGTAACTTTCTCTGCTACAATTGAAAATTCTAATGAAATTAAAGGACCAGCCATTAAACAATTCACTTTCCTTTGAGCCCTTTTCTGCTCTTTTTCTTGCTGTTGTTTGGCTCAAATATAACGCCACAAGCCAAGTCTAGTAGCATAGGCGATAATCTCATTCTACACACACACATACACACCTTTGAATCCCGGTGAAGCATTAAGTTAAAATTAAAAACTGGCAGTTCGGACTCGCACAAAAGGAATCGCCATTCAATTCGAAGGACTTAAACGAAATTCGACGTCATTTGAATTGAGATGCATTAAAACCGGAGCAGGATTATGAAAGGTGAAATAAACGAGAGATCATTCTACATTTGATTTACTTCTAGATTAACTTCTCTTTTTATTGTACATATTTAAAAGTAAGTATATCGTTTTAATTTGAAATCTTGCATTCAAATTTTTTATTTAAAATGAAGTAAATACAATTCATTTTTTTATTAAAACAATTGTATCGATGCTATCAAATGAAATTTTGAGAAAAAAAATTAATAGTATCGATCAGTGTTCTTCAAACTGTGTTCCGCGGAACCGTGGAGTTCCACTCAAAAGCTTTATAGGGATTCTAAAATTCGATGTATAATACAAACACTTTATATTTTATATGGAATATTTATATTTTTGTTTGAATAAATTCAAATTTATATCTTATAAAAATTTTCATAACAAAGGCAGGGACGCACCTTGTTCATAACATGTAATATGTAATACGACAGCCCTTCCCCTAAAACTAAATCTGGGTCTGCTACTGAATGAAGGGTTCCATAAAATTGAAAGTTTTTTTGCCGAGAGTAGCAGAATTTTTATATATTGAAGGAGACAATAAAAGAGTGTGTCTTCTGCTGGAATTATAAATTTTATTTATTTATAACGAGACTATAGTTTCGAGGGCTTTCACCTCTTCATCAGTCTATTACAATGGATTCACAGGAATTAATTTATGAATGAAAGGTTAAAATCTTTTATGTGTTTAGGTAATAGACTGATGAAGAGGGCAAAGCCCTCGAAACTATAGTCTCGTTATAAATAAACAAAATTTATAATTCCAACAGAAGACACACTGCTCTTTTATTGCCTCCTTCAAGGTTCCATAAAAAATGATCTCAAAAAAAGGTTCCGCGGGATGACAAAGCTTGAAGAACATATACTATAGATTAAAAGGTCTCTAATTCCTTATAAACCTAGGTATAGTATAAGTTCCATGGGTATCTTTAATCCCGTATCCCTTCTGAGGGTATAACATATGTGTCGTCATTCTGCTTTTCTCAGTTTTAACGGATTGGATTGAAGTAGATTAGAAATGGATTGAGGGTGATATTATGAATTCTTCACATCGAAGGGTATAGAATGATAGCACCAGATAATCAATTAGAGTTAATTTAAAAATTAAAAAAGTATAAAGAAAAATTTCAAATAAATTGAAGGAAAAAGTGAAAAACTTTTTCAATATTCGGCATGTTGTCAGCAAATTTTAGTGATTTGGTACTTTTTTGTCAGAGAACAATTCAAACTAGAAAGTTAGAACTTCGAATTAAGGTGAAGTTAATTAATAGAAACTTGGTCAAATTTCAGCTCATTATCTAAAACTATATAAGAATTCTATTTCTTATGATTTTTTTATATTTTTTAACCGGAAGCTCTGAATCTAATCGGTTTTTCGTTATAAAAATAAAACAATTTTGCTCCAGAGAACTTCCTACAACGTTTTTTTTTCTTTGGGTTTTCATTACTATTGGAATCCAAATATGCTACAGTCAAACAGAGAGAGAAATTAATCTGTGAAAATGATTTTTGTTTAGCTTACTTTAGGTTTATAATAATATGTAATAAAATAATAATAATAATAATAATAATTAATTTCCATCATAATAAAAAATAAGATATATCAAATGTAATCAATCCTTTAAGGCAGAGGTGTCCAGCCATTTATTTGACTTATACGGGCCACATTTGAGGGAAAAAAAATTGTCTCGTGCCGCAGAAAAAATATTATAATTCTATTGATATTTGTTATTCAAAAAAAGATAGTTAATAATGCAGAAATAAGAAGTTTATTATTTTTTATCTCATAGTGATCTTCTAATTTTACTTTTTGTAAATTTTATACTTGAAAATAGCTTCTCGTACATGTGAATACATACCTAAATACAAAACGTGATATCATGTATTAGTACCATATTTGTTAGTATTATTCCTGGCTAGATATAATATAAAATTCTAATAAAGAGACAATTTTCAATTTTTCTTTAAGATCGGTATCTAATTGTTGTTCAAGATTCAATCAGAAAGTTCGCAAGTAGAAAATTTATTTCTAATGAAAATGGAGCCGAAAATAGACCAAAATGATGATTATTTTTTCTGAAATCTTAAAATCTAGTTCCAGATTAAAAATTTAAAATTATCACTTTTATTTTTAGGTTTTCAGATTTCTTATTTTAGAGAAAAAAAATATCAGGCCAAATTGTTGTGTGTTTTCCAGTATCTACATATAAATGTTTTAAGGAATTTTATATTATGCCACGAGTTGGAGAGCCATGATTTAAATCGAATGGGGTTAAAGAAGGATATTTTGAATGATAAATTATTTTTTAAAAAGGTCACAGATATAATAATCCCTGACTATCCATTATCTATTGACATGTAAGAACGTTTTAGTCCAAGAGAGAAAATTATTAATTAATTGTGATTGTTCTAGAAAACCCCAATTCCTTGTATCCTTGTACTAGAAAAATATAAAGATAGGCTTGGTTTGTGTCGTAGCATATAAATTAATGAATAAGTACTTTAGAAAATGAAAATATGAGATGAAGAAGAATTTTTAAGTATTCGAAACTTCATTTTTTTTTTTTTGATCTTATATAGTTGAGCTTATAATTGTGCTTTTAGTGAATTTTATTGTTGAAAAAAGCTTCACGTATTGTACAAATGTACATTCATATTTCGAAAAAGGGAATAAATATATCTCTACATATATCTCACAGTTTTAAGAACTCACTCACTGTTTTTCACGGTGTCTGTTCAGTCGAGCTGAAATCAATTATCCACCCTAAAGTTCTTTTTTCGAGAAACACGCGGTTTTCGAACGCTCCGCACCCCTTCGCTGTCAAATTGGATAAAAGTCGAACTAGCGCTTTCGCCAACTCTTTTATCCCTACGACCTCCAGAGACTGGAACTCGATCCCTGCCACCATCTTTCCCGCGACTTATAACCTTCAGCTATTTAAGACCCGTATCCACAGATACGTTCGACCCCTACCCAGCCCATAAAATTCTTTCTTCTTGTCACGATAGAGGGGGCAGGCCTTTAGGGGTTGCATCTTTTTGGTGTAACTCCTTCTCTCATCATTTTTATTAAAAAAAAAAGTTTATAGTTTTATGTTGAGCCACACTCTTGCAGTGCTGGGCCTCATGCGGCCCGTGAGCCACAGGTTGGACAGCCCTGCTTTAAGGACTGTTTGCTTCGTAACGAATCGAAATCAAAGCCTGAGTAAACTAAGCCATAGACAAATCTATCTATGTAAGTTTGCGATTCAATTTAGTATGTGTTGTTTCAAATAATCTAAATATGTCAGCCCACCAGTGATGATCTCCAAAACTCATTACTCAATGGCACACAGATCGATACCAATCGAATGAATCAACAGAATAACTTATGTTCAAAGGATAATATTTAATAAAAAATTCAATTAAGATTATAAGTTCTAAAAAATCAATACAATACAATAGGTATAGTATTTTGTTTAACAATGACGTTTCACTATTGGCGAAAATCACGATAAGAAATGAAAAAATTAAATTAAGATAATAAGTTGTAGGAAAATCAATACAATAGACGTGGGGCATTCCACACCAAATCGAACGGTTTGGAAAATTTTAATTTTTGATTTCCTTCATTTTTTGATATTTTTTAACACATATCAAAAAACTATTCCTGATAAATTTTGAAATTTTTTTGATCACCCGTTTAAAAGATAACGAATTTCGGTTTTTCGCTCATAACTTCTTCAAAACTGGTTCAAATTCACAAATTGTCTTTTGAAATTTTTGTTTTTTTACATAATTTTTTAAAAAGAATTCAAAAAAATTATTTACAGTGTTTTTATGTGCAATTTTCGAGTTTGAAAATTTTAATCTTGTTTATGAAACTGTATGTATTCTTCGATTTTTTGGTAATTTTTTATTTTAAACTTTTATTAATTCTACAAATTTTAAGACCGGGTTGATAGTGGTCCTAAATAAATAAAAGCACTTTCTTTCAACAAACTAAAATACTAATTATTTATTTCGAACAGATGTTAACGATAAAAATGTATAAGAATCAATTCAAAATAACTAAAAAAGAAAACTCAATTCCAAAAAGCGAATAAAATTTTTCGAAATTTTCAAAAATCAAACAAAAAATAGTAATTATCATCCGATATAAAAAACTTTTAAATAATTTTTTATATTTTTTTCTTAAAAGTATGTAAAAAAAACAAAAAAAAAATTGAATTTGGACCATTTTTGAAGAAGTTATGAGCGAAATTCGATTTCTTTTAAAACGATGCGATGATCAAAAAAATTTTAAATTTACCAGGAAGAGTTTTTTGATGGGTAGGTAAAAAATGTCAGAAAAATAAAGCAAATTAAAAATTAAAATTTTTCAAACCGACTGATTTGGCGTGGAATAAATGCACCAGGTATAGTATTTTGTTTAACAAAGCTTCACGTTTCATTATTGGCTTCAAAATCACTACAAGCTACAAGAGGTGACATTTATTCGCAAATATAAAATAACATGAAATTGAATTGAGAATTCACCCCTCCTGACATCTGGTGGCAGAAATCTATCAAGGAACAATTTCCATTCTCCCATAAGAGCAATGCATTTACTTCCGCGTTTACTAGCTCCCCTGATTTTCGCCATTAGACATAAAAACTATTGTTATATTTTCTTGAATTCTCTGGATGTTTTGTATTATGTTTAAGTCTTTAAGTAAAGTCTAAGATATCATGTCAACAGGAGTTTTTTTTAGCCAAATAATGTAGCCCATTTGAAGAGATAGCATTAACATTAATAAAGAAAATTGAAGGTATTTGGGAAAGCTTTTCGCCCTCAAGGATGCTTCCATTTATTGAAACGTAGAGGGGAAGAGGGTAAAAGGAGAAAAGAGATTTGTTCAAGTTTCCGGAAAATCACTGACAAATTCTAATCTTGAAAATGTTTTCGTTGATTAAATTTATATGTGACACCATAAACTAGAATACTAAAAGATGCATCCGCCACTCAATACAAAGGCGAAGAAAAAGAAAGAAAAAATAAATTCAGGTCGGAAATTTTCAGTAGTAATGTGGTGGTCCAAAGTGACCAGAGACCAAGACGAAGACGTTAACCACAGTAAGGCTCTTTTGGGGAGGTCATTCCAATGCTAATCGAGTGTGCAGTCAACTGCCTTCTCCCATAACTTGCAGCACCATCGGGACTTTTGCTGTTCCCTTGGGATCAAACTCTCCACGTGGTTCGTTTTAGTAGAGTCTATAAAGACCCTGGAGCCGCCAGCAAATCGGAGAGAGAATTTTCTCGTACCATTTTTATTTTTATGTCTGCTTCAATTTCAGTTAGATTATACTTAGATTAAATTCATTTAAATTAATGTTGTTTTTTTTATCTTTTATTAGAAATTTTCTTTGCATTGAGCTTTTGAATTTGAGGATCCTAATCTCTACCTTTTTTCCCTTTCTTTAAAAAAAGTTTCTTAGAAATGTATTTAAAGCGGAGAGAATTTAAAAATCATCATTATATTATATATTAATTGAATGTCATAATAACAATAAAATAACTAGAGTAAGCTCTCGTTTAGCCGCGGAATGGGGTGGCGCGGCAACCGCGGATAACCCCCAATAAAATAGTCAAAAAATGACAGAAATCAACATAAGCTGACGTGTTCTGATGTTGCCATCCAATTGACTTTACCATACAACCTTGCCCTTCACTTATATTTAATAATTAATCAAATTTTTTCATTTTTTGGCCATACCTCCCCCCCCCCCCCCATTTTGGGCGGTTAGTTTTTGCATTTTTATACTTCTGGGGGTCCACTGATTATGTATACAAAATTTGGTCAAGTTTGGTAAATGACCAAGATTTTCATTTTTTGACCCTCCACCCCCCCTCCCTCATTTTGGGGGGTTAGATTTTGAATTTTTAGACTTTTACGGGTCAAGTGATTATGTATACAAAATTTGGTTGAGTTTGATCAAACGACCTAGAATTTTAATTTTTAATCCCCCTCCACTCCCCTTAATTTTGGGTCAATATGCACCAAAATCTAATCAGCTCTTAATCTCTATGAACCAAAACTACGTGTGAAATTTGGTTTCGATATTCACACTGATTTTTGAACGTCCACAAAAATTTGGTAACGCACAGACTAATAGATCAAGAGCCCAAGACTGCCAGACCTTCTTTTTTATAAAAGCTGAAAGTTTTCCTGTGCATGTCTCCTATACAGGTAAGAACAACCAGCGACTATAGAGTTTGGGTTGTGGTTACTTTGGCAGGTAACAGGGAATAAAGGTGTATAAAATAGTACTTTAAATTCGTTAAAGTATAAAGCTCAATTTTTTTATATTTTCTTCGGGATAACTTTAGAAATCTCGTCATCCATTGCCGGACACTTATGACAGTTGCTACCCCCTGCCAGACACCCCTAAACTTTAATAAATTATAATTATACGTTCGTTATAATATAAAAGATAAATTTTATATATGTTACTTGGCGACCTATAAAAAAATGTTACCTCAATAGGCGGACAGTTTTAATGGTTTTTACATAGATTTTTGACATTTCGGTTATTATTGATAACCATTGTTGAAGACATGGAGGAATCGACTTAAAATCAAAAATAGCCATCGATTCTTATCTAATACCAGAGGAATAACCTTATTGCATTCTAATTTTTGTTGTTTTGACTATTAATGACAACTTCTACTGAAAACGTGGAAGAATCGACTTAAAATCAAAAAGACTAAATTATTTTATGGCAAACCACTCAAGCTTGAGTTTCTTAAAGTTTAGGGGTGTCTGGCAGGGGGTAGCAACTGTCATAAGTATCCGGCAATGGATGACGAGATTTCTAATGTTATCCCGAAGAAAATATAAAAAAATTGAGCTTTATACTTTAACGAATTTAAAGTACTATTTTATACACCTTTATTACCTGTTACCTGCCAAAGTAACCACAACCCAAACTCTATAGTCGCTGGTCGTTCTTACCTGTATAGGGGACATGCACAGAAAAACTTTCAGCTTTTATAAAATAACGAAGGTCTGGCCGTCGTGGGCTCTTGGGCTATAACAGACAACCAACCAGACAACCAGACAGACTAACCGACATTTTGACAAAATAATTATTATCTCGTAAAATATAATTTTTTTGATGTTAACTTATTACGGCTTTTTTGTAGAGCGAAATGCCATGGTTTCGCTCAATTTTTTTAATCAAAATAGTTTCAGCCGTTTTTTAGATATTTTGAAAAAAAGAAGGAAAAAAACCACTTTTTTCATGCACGATTACAATACTTGACCATACCTTGTATGGTAAAGTAACAAGAATGGTTTTGAAAAATATTTATTCACAGTAGAAGCAGTTTTAAAAATTTATTATTTTACAGGTTAAACATATGTATGTGTGCACATAGTTACATAGTTTTTAAAGATTAAAGGAAAAATTTAATTTTATTTATTTTCTTAGAAAATTTTAAAGAAAAAGATTGGTAGGTAGGGTTCTGAAAAGTGATGACTCATGCAAGAAGACCACAGATTAGCCCCAAAGCAGATAATCAGCCAGCGAATAATAGAGAGGTTACTGTACTTTAAACTTTGTTATCTAATAATGAAAATTTTAATAAAAGATTACATAAGTTTCATTACAATAGACATTACTTGTAAATAGGCTGGTAATTGTTTGGTTTCATTGTTTATTCGTACCGATCTAGTGCAATTTGAGAAAAATAAATTGAAAATTATAAGATGTGTTTTTCAATTCGTAAATCCTTATGGATTAAAACTGAGTGAAAAGCTTTTGAAAAGAGAAATTTTGGCTGAAACCTCCCAGATTAGACATCATTAGAAGTCATTAGAAGTCATTTCAAGAGAGAAACTGGAAGTGCAATGGAATTCTGAGAACGTCTGAGTGATAAGCAGATGTAAATCTTGGGAATGAATAATTGGATTTTAAAAATTTGGTTCTAAGTTAGCTTGTAAGTTCCTTTGATTAGATGACAATCCCTTATAAGGAACAATGAACTCTCGTGAAATCCCTACATTTTCCATTTTATCTCTTTGAATGAATTCATGAGCACTTGAAAACGATTCCAAACCTATATGTCGAAACGATATGTATTCTGATAAAATTATCTCTTTGAAAATGGCTAATCGAGAAGGTTTCAGAAGAAACTTCTATTCTGATAATAAATAAACTCAACCAAAAAAACGATGGAAAGAGAGTTATAACCCTGATGACTGATCGTAATATGCTGGAGAAACAGGTGTCCACACCTATATAGAAGAATAAGAAGAAGAACAACTAAGCCTCAATATGCCATCTTCTTTCATCCTTATCTTACTTTCAATTTTACCAAGAATGATTTTTTCATATTATATAATAAAACTGCTCCTTTAATTTTTCTAGACTTCTAGAATGGTCCCTCATTTTATTGATTGAAAGAATTAATTATAAGATTTTTTAATCTCCTATGTAAATTACTAGGGTTCATAAATTTTCTCTATTTCCTTTTTTATGTTTGGTATATGAAATTCATTCGTTTATCAAAACACTAAAAAAATACAAAACGTATATATATATATATATATATATAGCACCATCTATGATAAAGTTAAATTTATTTTTTTATTTATTTGTTCAGGAGAAGAGAGCCATAAAAGAGCTTAATGCTAGATTTGTAAATTACCTAATAAAAAAGTAGTTTACAAAATAAAAATTTCCCAATTGCATATCCATCTTCTAATAGCCTTATATAAACCTAGTACAAAAAAGAGGAAAGAGGTTTTTTCACA
The DNA here is from genome assembly GCA_024734495.1 of Forficula auricularia. Lineage (NCBI taxonomy): Eukaryota > Metazoa > Arthropoda > Insecta > Dermaptera > Forficulidae > Forficula > Forficula auricularia. Next base: position 1,682,019 of record JALMQS010000074.1, on the reverse strand, counting down.
TGTTTTTTGAAATTGCTTTTTAACTGTTCTAATTTTCGAATTCAACATTGAAACCATTTAGTTTGAGGCTGTTAAAAATATCAACACATACATTTGGATCTTTATGTTTATTCAATTGTCAAATTTTAATATACCTAACTCCCACCATTAAAATTTATTATATACTTATCTAACATAATCTAATTGAACGAATCTTGTAAATTTGGTTAAGATGGAGAGAGAGAGAGCCATAAAGAGCTTAATGCTAGATTTGTAAATTACCTAATAAAAAAGTAGTTTACAAAATAAAAATTTCCCAATTGCATATCCATCTTCTAATAGCCTTATATTAAACCTAGTACAAAAGAGGAAAGAGGTTTTTTCACATGTTTTTGAAATTGCTTTTTAACTGTTCTAATTTCCGAATTCAACATTGAAACCATTTAGTTTGAGGCTGGTAAAAATATCAACACATACATTTGGATCTTTATGTTTATTCAATTGTCAAATTTTAATATACCTAACTCCCACCATTAAAATTTATTATATACTTATCTAACATAATCTAATTGAACGAATCTTGTAAATTTGGTTAAGATGAAGAAATAAGAAGCTTACAGTGTACTTCATTCAACTTTCATTTACCTATTCATTTTCAATTAGAAATTTTATTAACTTTTCAAATGAGAAACCAATCAAATAATTGAATATCATTTGCGTTGCTAATAGAAATTGTTTCATTCAAATGATTCAATGAACCTACTATAAATAATAATAGAACTTCAAAACTTTTAATAGCTATAGATACCGCCCCTCAATGGATTTAAATAGGAATAAAATTGTTATAAGTTGAAAATTTCTAATATCTGATAAACACATAAATTATTAAAAAAAAAAGAAACTTAAATTTTAAAAAGATGATGAGAACCATAAGCCTATTGTCCATATTCTAGCCACATAATTTTTTTATGCTATTGATGCAAGGAGACATATTACCAAAAAGGGGCAAGTTATATATTCTGACTAGCTGCAAGGCCCGCCTTCGGCAGCCCTCTTGCTAGCCAGGAGGCACGCACCCTGGACCCCAACCCACGAACTCCACCCTCTCACCCCATCCCCCCCCCCCCCAAACCCACCCAGCACCACCACTCCACTACTCCCGTGCCCAACAGCCGCCCCGCCCCACCACCGCACCCGTGACCTCCACCCAACCCACTTTGCCTCTGGGTCCTCGCCTCAAACCCCTTCTCCACCCTGCACCACCACTCCTACACCCCACCCTCCCCGGGTCCCACCCCATACCCTCCACCCCCACGCACCACACTCCCGCCTATCCCCCTGGACCCCCACAAAAACTACGCCCTCCGGACTCAACCCCGCACCACCCCATTCACCCTATTCCATCTTACTCTCCTCCCCGCCCTCACCCCCCCCCCCCGCACCCGCCACCCTAACCCGCCTCCGCACCCGTACCATTAATCCAACCCGGCCCCCACCCCCGCACCCTCTTTTAGCATTTCTAGTCTTCTAGTGACCGACAGATTATGTATAAAAAATTTGGTTAAGTTGGCTCTAAGGGTAAATTTTCATTTTTGACCCCCCCCCCCTTTTTTTTTGGGTCGTTAGTTTTTCCATTTCTATCCTTCTAGTGACCCACAGATTATGTATACAAAATTTGGTTGTGTTTGGTCCAAGAGCAAGAATTTTCATATTTTGATCCCCCTCCCTTTTTGGGTGGTTTTTGGGGGAATTTTTTTAAAGAAAAGTTGTCAGAAATCACATCCCCTACAACTTTGCTCGCAATACAATTTGCCGTAGAGTTAATAGATTAGGAGTTATTTGATAATTTTCATTCGTGCGCCCCCCAAACCCCCTTTTGGGGTCAAAATATCAAAAAGTTATATAGCTAAAAACGTAAGTTAGAAGACATCTGATGCAAATATGAACTTTCATAATAATCCCTGAAGCCGTTTTTACCTGAATCGTGAGCAACTTTTCGCGTAACCCACGGAAACATACATACAGACAGGAATTTTGTTGAGGGTGTTTTCGTTCATAACTTTGCTTGAAACGTGTGCAACCAAAATTTGGCGTGATTTGGACCAATGTAGAGACCAAACCTTAATTTTATATATATATATATAGATGTGGATCCTTGTGTCGTGAAAAGGCAATGGAGTATAGAAAAAAACTTCAGGAATTGGGTCGGAGCTAAAAGTATCTGTGGATAAGGCTCTTGAAAGACTCTTTTTGACGATTAAAAAATGAATGCGGGGAGAAAGTCTAGATTCTAGAAGATATAGGGACAAACAGATCGGCGAATGCGTTTTTCGGTTAGTAGATATTTAACTTTAATGATGAAGGTGTGTTCAATGTTTGGAAATCGTTTATTTTGCGTAAATGAGGTCTTAGGTGGGATTCATTGATTTTATCTCTTCAGAACAAACTCCACTATCAATAAAAAAGGGAAAGAGCGACGGCAAGGAATTGATGACAAATCATTAATAGATTGGTTTCAAGGTAAACAGTTGAAAATATATGTCTATGTGAGGCTGTTGCAGAGTTGTTAAGAAAGACAAAGAGAATTTCAGAATGTGTCCAAAAGACAAAGAAATATTTTCTTCAATGCAAAATCGAGGAATTAAAGTTCAATTAAAAAGAAATTGAGAGAATTAAGGTGCAGCAACATATGATCACGAATCGAATAAAAAAGTCAACTATTAAACGAATAATGAAAATTAACTGGTGTGGGCATCACACGACTTTCACATTAGTTTCTTCTTATTTGAAATCATCATACCAATTTTCTTCTTTCAAATTACTTCCATTTAGGTTCTCTCAAGCCGTTTTTAGAAAACTGGAAAAAAAAACAAAAGCCTTTTAAACTAAATAGGTACAACAGGTTCTATAATTTCAATCAAAAGAATGGAGTACTTTTTCTAGCAATAGATATCTTAAGGTTCAAAGCCCAAAACTCTGAGACTTAACATATCCGAAATATGGGCATTTAAAATATGGTACCTACTCCTAATATTTATTTGCAACACCACTAATTTACTCCCCTCGCTTAATTACAATGGGAATTCATACTCTTTGAAGTACTCGACAGGATCTGTGTTTATTCCTTTATTAGTAATCAGATATCAATGGTTATTTGAAGTCCATGTTGACTTAAAATAAAAATAATGATCAATTATTATCTTATACTAGAGGAATAACCTTTATTACATTACATGTATATTAAACCGATCAAATGAATAAATTTTAAAGAATTAATAAATAAAGAATTTAAAAAAGTACTATCTTACTCTAGGGTAAAGTACTTTAAAATATAATTATACTAATGACTTTTTATATCCTTTTTTTTTGGGCCGACATGAACCAAAAATTAATTAGCGCTTCATTTTGTTTGCATGGCAAGCTCTATCGACTGGACTCGCCTAGCTTTTACGCAGCTTTCATTCTTCTGAGCGCAATGCGCTGCCTAAATACAGGCGCACCAACGTCTTAAATCAAGTTCAAATTCAGACTACATTTAGAGGATTTTAATTAGAACAGTTATTTTTTAATATAAATATTTTTCTTATACGTGAAAAAAAATTGAATTAATAAAAAAGCTCATTAAATTAAATCAATAATTCAAATTCTAATTCGATTTCAGACAAGAGCTACAATATTTAATTATTTTTTCACTTGTGAATTTAAAAGATAAAATAATTGACTATTGTCTGGTAAAATAAATAAAAAATTATTACTCTTTACGCTGACTAATGGGTGAAATACTTCAGACGGAAGGTATATTGAATTTACTCAAAAATTTACTAAAATACAAAATAGTTTTCTTATTCGTATTATCTATTATTAAATTGTCCAAGCTAAAAGAAGCCAAAGTTAAGCTATTTCCTCATTAGTAATTATGAATGCTTCGCATTGGATAAAGTAAAAAAAATCGTTAAAGCCGTAGAACCTCAAAAATCGAAAAATCTTTAAAGTAAATTTCAGTCCATATATAAGTTTCGAATTTCATATAGGTTTTATACTTACCGTTGCGTAACACAGGGAGTTACATACTCATTTCACCTAGAACGACACAGTGTAATTAACTTTTTTCAATTGGAAGATAGAACCTCACAAAGTGTCAAGAAATCGGGAGGCGAATGCAATATTTCCATATTATATTTTTTAAATATATATGTGAAAGTAAAAATTGTGTTATATTTCAGCAAAATATTATTATGCTCGTTTTTCTGTTCAAAACAAGTCCAATTAAATATCCATATTAGTCAAAATATTGATTTGCTTTTAACAGGATGATAAATTAGCCAATTAAAAAGAAAAAAGAGACGCTTTTCATTCTAAAATCTCTTAAAATAAATAATATATCAGATTAATTAATTGAATAATATCATCAATATCTAACGAATTGTTGCATTAAGGCTTCAGTGATATCCATGAATATGAATTAACGAGTTTCAGTTGAAATTATCGAATTTTCAATGTTAAAAACTTACATTGATTTTTTTAAAATTACTTCTGATTCAAACTGATGCCTATAAGCTTAGTAGGAAATAATGATGACATATCCTACCCACTAGTGGACATAAGACTTCGATAGTAAATCAAGATCTGATATAAGATACAATTATTTGTACATTATTGAATACAGTTCTTACTAAGGTTTTTTTTTAAGTAGAATTTATCATCAATTGAAAAAAAAATCATAATGTAAATTCTTAATGCCAATTTTTCAGCAGAAACTCATCTCAAAAATATATCGTAACCACCGAAGTCTCAACTTAATAATACAACTCAATAATACGTCTTAATTCACCACTCTTTATTTCTTTACTATATTTTCGAAAGAGAATAAACATATTTGATATTCCTCTTGGATTCTTCTTCTTCTTAATTCACCGTCTCCCTACGAAGTTTGGTGGTCGACATGACAATCATTGTCCCCGATACAGCCGCCCAGAAAGCATCTATCGATGAACATTTCAACCATCTTCTTAGGTCTTTCAGCCAGGAGTTTTGGCGTCTAGCGACAGATCTTTTGACTTAAATTTTACCCTTGATGATCAGCCTCAATATCTCATGTCGTTCCCTCTCATGATGTGGCAAAAGTACCGGATTTTTCTTTCCTTGACGGCAAGCAGCAGCTCTTTTTGATTTTTCATGCGAATGAGAACTTCGTTATTGGTGTCCATGTTGAGTTAAATTCAAAAATAACCATCGATTCTCATCTACTACTTGAGGAATAATCATTCTACATTAGATTTTAGAAGTTTATTATTGGTAAAAATTGCTGAAGACATGGAGGAATCGACTTAAAATCAAAAATAGCCATCGATTCTCATCTAATACTTAAGGAATTACAATTCTACATTGGATTTTTTACGCACACGATTATTATTGGTAACCAATGCTGAAGACATGGAGGAACGACTTAAAATCAAAAATAACAATCGATTCTTACCTATTACTAGAGGAATAATCTTATTGCATTCCATTTTTGATGTTTTGACTATTAATAGCAACCTCTAATGTAAACGTGGAAGAATCTACTTAAAAACCAACTAATTATTTCTCATTATTAACATATATATTGTCCAAACTTAGGCACAAGCAATAAAATATTCAATCCTTAATCAAAATATTGAATAAAATTGACAAGAACCAATTAAGTAAAAACGAACGCAGTGCAGAATCATATTGGAGTATGATTGGTCATGTATAGAAAACAAAAATAAGTGGACAGACTACATAATTACAGTGAGCTAGAGCAACTAAGTGACCTAATATATAATTATGAGTATCAGACAAATATGTCACAGAATGTCTCCAAAAAAATTCAGAAACTAAAAGATTTCCATTTAGAACAAGTGAAAAGATTTTTGTTAAGACGTTGGGAAGAATATAAGCCAAAGACACGAAGCCAGCTTTATTGGACTCTTCAACTCACTCGTTCCCATTGAACTCTGAATTTAAATAACATGTAATGACAATGTTAATTTTTATTTAGGATACCGTAGAGCTTAGAGTAACCCTATGTTGGTTTGAAACAGCTTTTCTTAGGTGTTATTTGCATCTCAGTGGAATTGATTAGTGGGGCCTTAAATTTGTTACTAGGAGTTTCAACTTTATATCTTTGCAGTTGCAATTCCTATAAAATAATTAATTGTAGGAACAATCTTGTGTTATGCATGTTCAATCATGCGATGAATTAATAAGCTAAGTATTATAAATTAAAAATTTAAATAAAATAAAAATTAATATATTCACTACACCATTATATGCGAGTATAAGAGGAAATAACATTATTACTATTTTTACTGTTTTGAGATTTTATTAAATTTTTGTATCATTTCAATAACAAAATGAAATAAAAACGTATATTTTGATAAAGGGTCATTGCTTTAATCTATAATTCATTTCGAAGATATAAAACATATATTCTTTCAAAGGAACTGAAAACATACGAGAGAAAAAGAGAAAGCAAGCAAAGAAAGTGCTGGGCATTTAGAAAAGAGAAAAGATTTTTTTAAAGATACTAAGTTACTAGAAAACTATTTCAAGTTTGCTTTATGAATTCCAATGAAACTCTATACTCAATATATATTATTAGATAGATTAATTCTAACAAATATTTTTATAATAACTTTTAAGGAGTTCGGTGTTGGTTCTAGGTGAAACATTTTAATATAATAGTAAAACTTGAGTAAGATACGAGGTAGGTTTGAAACCTACCTCGTATCTTACTCAAGTTTTACTATTATATTTTTATAATAGTTTTACCAAGTATATTGTTTGGAAATGTAATATAATAATAAAACTTGAGCAAAATGCGAGGTAGGTTTCACAAAAAAAAGAAATAAAACAAAATTGAGTTTTGAATTCGATATATTTCTTTGACTCCTGATGATGGGCTCACCCCCGAAATATATGGAATTAAAAACTCAATTTTGTTTTATTTCTTTTTTTTGTGAAACCTACCTCGCATCTTGTTCAAGTTTTATTATTATATTAAAATGTTTCACCTAGAACTAACACCTAACTCCTTAAAAGTTATGGAAATGTAATGTTTCATAACCATAACATCGAGACTATTAGAAAAACGTTTTATAGCTATAACGAATCATTTATGACTTTTTAAAATGAAGATTTTGGTTAAAAATTAATGAAAATAATAATAAAATTATTAAAATGAGGGCTCGGTGGCGCAATTGGTTAAATCACCAACTTTTCTAATCCGATTAGGAGAACATCAACCTAGACTTCATCAGTTAGATCTCAGCAAGAAGTAAAGTGAATTTATTTGAAAATAATAAAAACCGGCCCCTCAGCTCCAGAAACTGACAATCTCTGGTTCTAAAAAACCTCGTGCATGCGCAGGACAAAATTTCGTACCAAGCAACCATGAATCGTGAGAGGCAAACCAAGATTACCCCAGGTGGTAACCAATCCACCCACCCTCAGATTCTGGGGGACCCGGACCATCAAGAAATCAAGGAAGAAACAATGGAAGAATAACGCCAAAAATCCATATATACCTGGGCACCTTTAACATCAACACACTCATCCGTCCAGGAAAATTACATAGTCTGACCATGGAACTCGATAACACGTTCCGGAAAAAGATAGAGGCGTGGAAGGTCCAACCAGAAAGAGAAAAAGCTTTGCGTGATCCCAAGGGTCCAAACTCAAAAAAAAAAAATATTAAAAATTGTGCAGGCAGATGAGTATACTAGTATTCCGCTCAAACTAAAATCCACGGAAGACCAAGTAAAGGTCTGTGTCTGACTTAATCTCTACCTTGAAGCTAAAATTATTATTGTTAAGGGATAATGGTGTAGGTTCTTGGTGAAACATATTTTAATAAAGTAAAGAAAATTTAAAAAATATAAAGTAAAATTTTAGGTAGGTTTCAGAAAAATAAAAGACAAATTGCTTATTAGCCCTAGAATATATATATATTTTGAGGTGCTAATAAGCATCGTCTTTTATTTTTGTGAAACCTACCTAGAATTTTATATTTTTTAAACTTTTTTAAAAATTTCTAAAATTTTCTTTACTAAAATCATTACACTCCATTTTCCTGGCGTTTCTTGATATTTTTTATAGATATATTTAAATAGACGAAGTTGCAATCCAGTCCTAATAGGAATTTTTTATTTTTTAATTTTTTACGATTATCTAAATTTGTGTTTTCATTTGATACCCCAGATATAATAATGGTAGATACTCAAAAATAGCTTTTGTACAGAACCGTACTGAAACTGAAACAAAATATTCAAAAATTTCTTCTTCAAGTGTCATGCTCGATTCCGAGCGTCGGCGATTACAGAGAGTATCCTCTCCAGTGTAATTTTCCTGAGGAAATTTTTCACAATGGTGGTTTCCCATTCCCTTCCCCTGAAGGTCAAATATTTGCAGCGAGCTATAATCTGATCCCTTCATTTAAAATATAATAATTATCTTCAAAAAACTGAAAACTTAATCATTATCATGATGATAAATTCATCATATTAAAGATTGCGATTTTTAGCAATTCATCGCTTTCATGCGGTTCCATTCCAAGGTATTATTTTACTGTTTTAAAATTAACATTTTTGATATCTGGAAAACATATTCTATATCTTCCCTTTAACTCACCAATACGTCACCGTCCAAAATATTTGTCTCCAATATTTTGAGTCGTGAGTTCTTAACATCTAAGCTCCAACTTCAACATCGATTGTATATCAGAATCTCTACAATAAGCTGAACCATAAAAAAAGCCTTTACCACCCTTGATACATAAATAGCGAGTTAAAAACCTATCAAAATTTATAGTTCATTTACGTGTCAACTAAATTTAATGTGTAAAATCTACACAAAAATATAAAAATCAAGAGAGGTGGTCAATAAATAATTAAATCCGAGGTCACCACCTCTCTTCATTTTCTATAGAAATCTTAACTCAGCAAAAGTCGGAATTTGCCTTTTAAAGACAGAAAAAATACATCATTAAAATCTTATATAATCAAAAGTTCAAATAAATACTGATTAATTAGTTCAGAAACAATTTCAATAATTAATCATGATCCTGTGTATGAAATTGAAGCATTATATTAAAAAGAATAACTTTCAGAGATATGTTCTGCTCTAGACATTTATTCATATTAATTAACGTTTACTTTAAATGTTTTCAAAGTTTATTTTAATAACTAAAATATTCTCAATTAATGGGTAACATTACGTTTTTGTTTGGTACTAAAATCGATGTTGAGTGTGAGGTAATAATAATAGAGAAGAGAAATTATTTGAGATTTGTGATTGGATGTGGAAATCGGCCCTCTTAAATAAACAACTGAAATGGATTGAATTAGGAAATTGACCACTTGGACTCTACATTCTATCGGGAAGCGTAGGGCAGTCGAGTAATTGAGTTTGGGCACTAAGACGTGTTTTAAAGTCGCTACCACGCCCTTGTTCCGGCTGGCGTCGTCAGGGGGCAGACCCGGCGGCGGCTGTACGTTTCAATTAACCCGATAAACAGTCATGAAGACAATTTATCACTCGACATTCTCCCCTCCACGGACTCAAAGAAGACCGCTAGAACGCTTGCATTCGCCACCATCCTTAAATCGTCGAGCCGCTATTTTTCTCATTAATCACTTTTAAAATGAGTGGAATTAATTTGAAATTGAATTGGCGTAATCAGCATCTCGCTCAGAAAAAAAAATATTCTTTACTTCAAAAGTCTCCTCGAACAATAATTATTAACCTGATTTGAATATAATAGGAATAGTGAAAACTTTTTCAAATAAACTGCAACTGATCGTTGCTAAACTTTATCTAAATTCATTTGAAATATTAATATGTTTATTCCTTTATTATTAATCAGATATCAATTGCTATTTGAAGTCCATGTTGACTTAAATTCAAAAATAGTGATCGATTCTCATCTAATACTTGAGGAATAACCATTCTACATTGGATTTTAAACGTTTCGATTATTATTGGTAACCATTGCTGAAGACATGGAGGAATCGACTTAAAATAAAAAATAATGATCGATTCTTATCTAATACTAGAGGAATAATCTTATTGCATTCCATTTTTGATGTTTTGACTATTAATGGCAACCTCTACTGAAAACGTGGAAGAATCTACTTAAAATCAAAAAGACTAAATTCTTTTATGGTAAACAACTCAAGCTTGATTATTATTCCTCAAGTAATAGATGAGAATCGATGGCTATATTTTATTTTAAGTCAATTCCTTTATGTCTTCAGCAAAGGTAACGGATAAGAAAACTACGCAGTTGCTATGGTTACTTATAAATGCTTCGCAATGGATAAAGTAAAGACAATACCTGTGAAAATGAAGGTAATTTGGCAATTTTTTTCAGCGAATGATTAAAGTTAGAAAGCTGAAATTTGGAGACTTTTAACTTTGCTGAAGCTTCGCTGATCAGGTTGGTGCACTACTAAATTCTTTGAAGTTGTATCATCCACAATGAAATTAGATATATTTGCTTATTCACTTAAAAAAAATCTTTGTATTTTAATTTTTTTCTCCTTGTGAAACACCACCAACTCCAACCTAATTTAATTTTAACAATGTTTCACTATAAACCAACACCGCATTCCCTAAATTTGATATCAATTTTATTCTCAAATTAGGTTCGACATCCAATCTGTTTCGATACTTATTTTTAAAGTACACCAAAGCTGAGAACGCACCTTCCCACGTATAAGTGGTGACAAAAGCCATTAAAAATTGTATCGCTTTTTCGTGTACGCTTGGATACTCCTTTTGACAGCGAAACCAAAAATTAATTATTGGTACAGTTTTCAACACTTTTTTCAGATCGGTGCCGCATGAAATTTCAATTAAATTATCAACTTCTTGTTCACTAAGATTAAACATTTCGTCCTTTTCAATTTCGACAGAAAAAGGATTTTTAATCCACATATTATTTGAAGAAATATTCGGAAAGTAGTCTTTAAAACTATTTATTAACTCCGAATGATGATCTTAAATCTATTCAATTCCGAGTGTCTAACTGATGTAAAAAAGATTTTTTTAATTTTTACAATTTTTTTTTCGCTACCCAGCAAAATTTGTCTGCGACCCGGTGCCGGGTACATAGGTACATATCCCAGCAAAAACACTTATGTAAAAAAAGATCAAGTTCAATTAATAAAAACCCTTTGGCAAAAAAAAGTAATGAGATCTAATGTGATGCCAAGTTCAACATCACCAATTTATTAAATGAGTTGAAAATATAGTCTTAAAAAGCATGTTTTTCATTTATTTGTCTATCTATATTTATTGATTTCATATATTCATGTTAGTTGCAATGAATTTCCTGAAACTTGACATTTATCTCATGATATGGTAGCATAATTCGTGACATTCATATATCAGCATTCTAGGTTAATTATTGTATTTTCACTATATGTTAATTAAGTCTATAAATGTCCCTTCATCTTAAGTCCTGAAGAAGGGACTTTAATTATGCCAAAAACTAGTATGCATGCCAAATTTCAGCATTCTAGGATCAGCGGAAGTACTCTAGAATTTTGATGAGTCAGTCAGTCAGTGACGAAAAAGCCTATATTTGGCTTCTTCTAACTTCGGCGGTATAAGCAATAGAAATTAAAAAGAATTTCGTAATTTAGTTAAGCTTGTGGGCCAGTATTAAGGATCAAAATTCAGCCATATACAGGTTTCTAGTGCGAAGTTACAGAGGCGTCAAAATAACGCGAGTTGCTTCCTGTAAAGGGTAGTCTGGCAGTGCACAACCACTCAAATCGAATTTGTCTAGAGCACTAGTCTGCCCTCAGATATTCTACTCTTTTTCTTCTTCTTCTTTACGTGCCATGCCCGCTCCGGACGTTGGCTATCAGGATAGCGATCGACGCCTTATTTACTGGTCTTCTGAACAAATCCAGTGAGGAATGACCAAACCAATCTCGTAGGTTGCGCCGACGACCTGGTCCTTGTTTGCCGTAAATCGTCCTTTCCATTTCCAGATGTAGGGTCTTATATTTTTCTGTATTCCTCATTACATAACTAAGTTATTCTAGTTTTCTTTTTGTGATGTTAAGAAGCAGTTCTCTATTCTTGTCAACGCGACGTAAAACTTCATCGTTGGTCCCTTGGTCCACCCAAGAAATTTTCAATAACCGCCAGTAGATCCACATCTCAAATGCTTCAATTTTCTTCTCTATTACTCTGGTCAATGTCCAGGCTTCCATTTTTATTAAAGAAAAAAAAAATCGATATAGAATCACTCATTTATTTCGAATTACTTTTAAGAAGGTAAAGTAATCGAAGTGGTAAATTTTCAAGACCGGTAACAGCTGTATTTGTTTGTTGGGATTCTGTTAGAAACTTGAAAAGGATTTTTTTTTTTTTTGTTAATTTAACTCTCTTCATCAAACTTGTAAGAGTTGGTTATCCATCCAGTCTGTTAGGCAAAGAATTGAAATATTAATCGGATTCCTTCATTCTCTACAGTTCGCCTCCTCCCCTATAATATATTTAACGTGTTTTCTTTTAATTCTTAATTATAACGACTAAACATCCCTTCTTTTATTTTTTACGGGTTCCCATCCAACTCCTCTCAAGTATCCTTCGTTTATCTTAATTGTCATCCATTGTAAATCGCCTATCAATTAGATTTATTTCCATCTTTTTTTTTCTTTTTTAATCTTTTGATTAATAAATGAAGTTTATTTTTGTTTTGTAATTTTATAAAAAGATTTGAGTTGGAAGAATAAAATTATTATAAAAATGCAAAAAAAGTAGAAATAAAATCTCAATTATTTATTTTCTCTCGGATATCATAAAAATGTTCATTACATTTTTTAATAACTTCAAATATATGAAAATAAACTTATCTATATATCTTTTCCACTGATGTTGAAATAAAATGGTGAAAAAGTTGGGTTATTACAAACTATATTAGAAAAATTTTATTAGAATAGATATTAGCCATTTTAAAAAAGAATCCGTTTTTTTTTTGTGTTTTTTTTTTTATATAGTTCTATTAAATAAAATTCAAATTATTTTTAAGAAATAAAAAATATGAAGAAGTCAAAATTTAATAAAGATTGGATTTTCTTTTTTCAATAATATTAATAGCTTCGCTCCGGCTGACACAAAAACCCTTTACTGGTTGTTCTTCGTGACATGATTTACCGAGGGGCGATCCGCGATTCGAAGTAGGTGTACACCTCTTTGGAAGTATTTTGGAAGTACTTGGAAATATTTGGAAGTACTTGGAAATATTTGGAACTACAAGTGGAAGTAGGTGTACAGCATATTAGGTCGCGGTTCACCCCTCGTGATTTACTAAGAATTTAAGAAAATATTAAATTTTTCAAATATTTGAGCACATGTTCTGTTTCTTACAAAAAAATGTGTGCAAATCTGCAAATAGGATTTAGAAATCGTAGGCTTTGTTTATCTTACATCCAAACTATATATTTTTAGTTTCCAAAACAATTTTCATAGAAAGTACTCTCAGTAAGATTGAATTTTTCAGTTACTATGTATGCTCGCAGGCCAAGCATACGGATGGACCGAATTAATAAATTTCCAGGAAAATTGTATTTTTTTTTTCTTGATGTATTTCTAAATGTCTGAAAAGTGAAGAAAAATTAATTCTATTAATAATTTTCCGGTCTCTATGAATTCCAATACCCATATTGACTCAAAAAATGGTTATTTTGTCAAATTGCAGAATTGATTAATAAAGACTTTGTATTCTTAAAATACCGGTTGAAAATGCAGAAAATTAGACAAAATAAATTTGTTTTATGATGATCAGGTATGTACTCACAGTTGTCCATCCTTAGGCCGAAATCCTAAATCATCTAGCTTAAACTAAATGTATCTATATGTAAATCCACAAAAATCTAATCTGACCATAAACATAAATGTCGAGAAAACAGTTGAGATTTAAACATACCAACTTCCATAGCAGTTGCTTAAATCATAGCTATAGGAATGTACAACGTTCAATTGATTTAAAAGAAAAAATTTACGTTCTTTGATATTGAATTTATAACTTGGCAAGTTATAATAGTCAATAAAATACTTTTAAAGAGATGACAAACTTAAAATCTAACTTTGCTAGTTGTTCTATTTTATACTACAAACAATTTAGTTGTATATAAAACTTGCCAAGTTATAAATTCAATATCAAAGAACGTAACAAATTTTATTTTAAATCAATTGAAGAAACCGAATGTTTTCCACATTTGATTCAATCACGAATCAACTGTAGGGAATTTTTGTCAAATATTGAGTGAAAATAATATTTGAGGTTATATATTTCTAACTTGAAATAATGATCTTGAATCACTTTCAACTCACTCTCACCTGAATGTGATCCATCCGAATGTCTAGCGGGCTATACGCAAAATGACGTTGGATTGTAGCTAAGTGGATCACATCTTTTTTTCTCTCTTGGTCCAGATTTAAGAATCAACAGACTTCAATAGCATAATCTGCAGTAGTCTCGTGATAAAATATCTTTTTCAAATAAATCGCGGTCAAAACACTTCTCATTGATAGGTCAATTATTCTTTGTTATACTAGTATCAGTTAGAAAAATTATAAAAATTTATTCAATTGAAGAACGTTGTACCGTTTAGATCTCAACTCTTTTGTCGCTAAAGCCGACAACCTCGAACATCGTTTGTACCGAAATTTTGGCCCCTTTTTCACATTTATGTATTTGTTCAGATATCATTAATTTTTGAAAAGTTTTAAACTTTTATTTATCTAAATAAATACATAGCAGTCATATTTCAAATATTCATTTTATATAATAATAAAACTAAGATACGAGGTAGGTTTCACAAAAAAGAAATAAAACAAAATTGAGTTTTGAGTTCGATATATTTCGGGGGTTAGCCCATCATCAGGAGTCTAAGAAAACTGATTACATATTGGAAAAATAGTTTTACAAGTAAGAATTTTTAAAATTTTTTTTTTTTTTTTTTTTAAATGTTGTGGGGGGGGGGGGGGGGGGGGGGGGGGGGGGGGTAGTTGTTGTTCTAAGGATTAATATTTTCTATTGAGATTTGAGCTGGGTGAAAGGGATCTATCTATACCTGATATTATAATAGCGAATGGACAGGTACCTGAGAAGGTACAACTTAAAAGGTATATAAGAGAGTGCAATTACCCTAATATAATGTGCAAACAATGAAAGGAATGTTTATTTAATTTATTATAACATATAATCAATAATTGTATTTTTATACACTTCCAATTGATTATTTAAAATATTTGAATTATTAGAGAGGGCTATTTTTAACTCGGTGGATTCCAGGAGGTCCAATTTAAGGCCTTTTCTTTCGAAATGAATGGGGATAGGGTTATTATTAGAGGGTGAATGGTTAGATTCATGTAAGTGAATTGCGAAGGCTGAGGTCGAATCTAAATTAATGTTATCGGATTTGTTGAGGTGGTTAAGGGCTCTTACATGCTCGGAGTAACGTATTTTGAAAGCGCGACCTGTCTGCCCAATATAAAAAGCGTCGCAATCTTGACAAGTTAATTTATACACTCCTGATTTGTCTAATTTATCTATTTTGTCTATTTTATTGTTAATTAATTGAGAGCCTAAATTGTTGTTGTTGTATAAAGCAGGAGTGATTCCATATGATCTAAGGGTATAAGCTAATGGAGATGTCAGATGATTAGAAATGAAGGGTATTCTTCTATATATTTTTTCGGTTCCAGATTCTAATGAGTGTAAGTGTGAGATAGTGAATTTACGTTTGAATTTATTATAAATTTTGTTGATAGTCGAAATGTTAAATCCATTATTCAGGGCTATATTCTGAATGATGTTAAGCTCTTGATTGAAATTTATAGTATTCATAGGTATACTGAGGAGTCTATGAATCATTGAATAGAATGCTGCAAATTTTGTATTAATGGGGTGATTAGATGAGAAGGGAATGACTGTGTCCGTGAAAGTGGGTTTTCTATATATTTCATAGTGTAATTTTTGATGTGAAATAGTTATTTGAAGGTCCAAGAAAGCGAGAGTATTATTTGTACCTATTTCAGAAGTAAATTGTATATTTTCATGGAGAGTATTAAGATATTGTTGGAATAGATTAATTTGTCTTTTAGTGCCAGACCATATGACAAAAATATCGTCTACGTATCTA